>QGSO01000620.1:708541-728732 GCA_011037825.1 Carya cathayensis
AAACCATCTTTCCTGCCGATGGCGACAAGCATCGGACCAAACACGCCGCCAAGCAAGAGTGCTTCTCTCGCTATCGACATCGCAGAGTTCCGAACACATGTCGGAAACAACTCTATTGTGTATAACAGCATTATATTAACCACTGTACAGGAGCTGAAGAAGGACACTATCTCAAGTCCAATCTGCAATCTTGTCCACAACTTTCCCTTCAAAATGCACATGATGCTGCAGACACCACTAAGGGTCGTGAAAACTAGAATTGAATTTTTCCTTTTCAATTTTCCGATGCAAAAGAAAGTGAACAACGCAGCGGGCAACTCGGACAAGGCATTGAAAGTGACACCCAGATAGAGATTAAATGCCAAGTTTCCCAGAGCTAGTGGCATGCCATAGTAAACAAGTCCGGCACCAAAAGCTATCACCAAAACCGCCGACAACCTTCGGCAAGCCCATTTCTTCTCCACCAAGATCTTAAGAGTGGAGTAAAGATTGGCGTTGCAAGTTTCTTGCTCAAAACACATTCCGGAAAAGTTCCACTTTGAGCTGTCATGGTGAGTTGAAGCAATACTTTTCAATGTGGCCATGGCTTCTTCTTCACGTCCATTCACAAAAAGCCATCGGGGAGACTCACGAACAAAGAAGTGAACTAAGATAGAGTAAAATATCCCAGGGATGGAACTCCAGAGATAGAGAGATCTCCATGAAGAACCTCTGTTCATGTAAGCCATGGCTGGAAGGGATAAAAACCCTAATGCGAAACAAAAGAATCCCACGACCCCCACCTGGCCACGCCACCTTTTCCCCACAAGCTCAGTTGAAAGTACAAGCGCACAAGTACCGATTGCAGAACGGAAAAACCCGGAAAGGAATTTTAAAGCGGAGTAAATCCATATATTTGTGGAGATCACAGTTAGCAGCGAAGATAGAGACATCATTAGACATGAGAGGAGGAGCATGTTTTTGCGACCGAGTGACGAGTCAGCTAGTGTGGAAAGAACGAGTCCACCCACTAGGCAACCCGTGAAGAAGGAAGATGCGGGCAGGCCAGATACAAACGAAGCGGCACACTCCAAGTTCCATTCTGAGAGGATTGAAGTGTCGGCGGGCAAATCCCAGGCCCATGAATTCGTGGGCAGATTGCAGATATTGGAAAACGAGTTGCATGACTCGTCCCCGAGCTGAGTACAGTGCCATGTTGGGTGTGCATCGGTGAAGACGCTGATGAATGTTTGCTGTGCATCGAGGACCCATGCAATCGATACAAGCACGGCTTGAAGGAATTGAGGCCACCCGAAATTCCCGATGATGGTCTCGATGATCGAATCAAGGGATGGTAGGTGTTTCACTAATGGTGGGGTGTCTTCTGACTCACCAGAGTTGGCTAGGGAGAGAAGCGGATGAGTTGAATCAGCCATTGGGACCTTGAAATTTGATCTTGATCGGCTAGGTAGAGCGAGTTGCGGGCTTTGAAGGTTTTTATATAAACTAATTTGTTTTTTTAAGATGATATGAATTAAGATAAAAGTTGAAAATTGAATAAAATGTTGTTAGAATATATTTTTTAATATTATTTTTATTTTAAAATTTAAAAGAATTGAATTATTAATTTTATTGTGTAAAAATTTTAAAAAATTTGTAATGACTAGATGAGATGAGATGACATGACGTAAGATAAGATAAGAATGATTGTGAAAACAAATGAAGCCTAAGCATCTCTTGACTCTTGGTAAGTGAGATGAGTCGAGTGTGATTTAAACTTTGTATAATTCTTTTCTAAACATTAGTTAAATATAAAATATTATTTAAATTTTAACTGTTTAATTTTTTTTATTAATTATTATTTAATAATTATAATTTTTTTAAACTTTCAAATAAAATATAAAAATTATATTAAAATACAGTTTCAAATAACTTTTCAACTTTAAAATATTTTATTCAATTCTTTTTTTCATTCTTTTTCAAATTTAACTCAAATTATTTCATTAGTTATAACATAATTATCATCTTATCTCGTTATGTACTAAACATGTCCTAATATTTTTAGAGTTAGTAATTCTGATCTATGTATCCTAGCTCTCAAACATTTTGCGAGGTAGGCGAGGCTCGCCTGTTTTGAAATATTATTGCTGTTGTCAAGTTCTAATTTAGCTTTAATTTTTAAATATCACTTTTGTATTCTCTTTCCACCTACTTGAGAATATAAGTTTTTTTTTAATCAGTATTTATATTTAATAAAAGAATTTGGCCACAGAACATAATATTTTTCTTTTTAGTCAATACTTATATTTAATAAAAACAATTAACAGAAACTGACCGACTGCAACTTCTGTGATGTTGGACAGAGCTGAGAATGATTCATCCACATCATTCACCACTTACAATATATATTTTCAATCAATTGAGCTCATCACATCACACCCCATGATATATATAAAAATTTATATTTATCATCTTTAAATTATATATTATATATATTTTTAAAATTTTTAATATTTTATTAAATATATAGTATATGAATAAAGGGAAGAAGAATTTGATTAATTTAAAAAAATATATAACAAAATTTTAAATAAAAAAATATAATATATAATGTGTAAAAATAATGAATATCAAAGCTTATTATACGTACAATGATACGTGTATAATTTTTTTATTACATTTTATATAAACATGTATTAAAATTAAGATATTTATAGTACAGACAGTAACAAAGCACGAGAGAAGTAAGCTGAAAAGTCAGAAAGATGACCAAATTACACACAGGTGGGTTCGTTTTGTCAGTCTGATCCGTAGATTACTTGTAATTTTAACTGTTGGTAATATGATCTTGATCTTTTGATTAATCCTAATTACTATAATAACATTGTTTATTTATGATCACTTATATTTTATAAAAATAATTACTTATTATTAAAATGAGTCTCTTTTCATCATAAAAAATTATTATATTCACAAATCATTTATCATAAATACTCTTTTTTTATAATATTTATTAATTAATTGGCATTAAGCTTCAATAAATAAAAGGTAATTCAAAATTATATTGTTGTGCATGCATGCATGTAGCCAATTCATCTTTTGAACATGAAGGAATCTCGGATGAGGATAAGAAGGGAATGCCATCTCCAATCTAGTTAGAAGGACTTGTTCTTTTCTTAAGATGCATTTGGATGTTGAGTTAAGCTGAGTTGAGTTTAGTTATTTATTAATAGTGGTGAGCTGAGATGATGTAGTGAGTTCTGTAGGGTCCATCTAAGATGAGTTTATTTGTATTTAGATGTTAAGTTGAGTTTAGTATTATTTATGAGAAGTTGAAAAAGGTTATAGGTTCTACGTGTAAAGAGGTATTGAGTTGAAAAAAGTCATGGGTCTTATATGTAAAGAGGTTTTGAATTAAGATAAGTTTAGTGATTTGATAGTAGTGTATTTGGATGTTAGATTCAGTTTAAAATTAGTGAACTGATTTGATCTTAGTGTAGTCCAACAACCAAATGGGGAAGTAGTCAAAGTCGCATCTGGCTAATTGAATACAAGTTTTCTATGATTCATCCTTCTAGCTTTGGCGCTTGCAATACTAGAGATTGGAGGCCCCCACCGCCCTCCGGCACGCAAAAGAAATGAGTATTTTTAAACTTGAGAGATTTTTGTTTTTGGAAAATGCTACTATACCGCCTGAGTTTACCTCCCTCATTTTGATCGCTCATATATTTATTTATTTATTTTATTTAATGATTAAGGAAGTGACTTTTAGTGTATTGATATATATTTTTTTTCTGATTTTCTTTCCTGTGTGCACACTTGAGGCTCCGAGAATAAATAAGGGGAAGGTTCACATTTTGTTTTTCCTTGGTTAGCTACCGGGTTTGCACAACCCTACCACGGGGGTTAAACATGGCCTCTAATGTGATATGATGTTTTGATATAATGGTGGTCAGTTATGCTATGCCAAAAGAATTTTGAATAAGAATATTTTTTTAACTCTCGCTCTGATATTTTTTATAACACGTTCTAATTCTGCATTTTGACCATATAAATATTTTGTTCTGCATTTTAAACTCTATAAATGCTAATGTTTACACACTGGTATATATTTTCTACTTACTGAGTTGTTGATAACTCACCCCCTTATCTTCATAATATTTTTTAGATAATCTTGATGGTTCAGCTGAGGAGCAAGAGTAGGCAGTGTTAGAGAAGTTTAATGATCGTAAATGAATAAGTGCCCGAGGATATAAGTACTTATTTGAGTCATAGTTAGTAAATTGGTTATTTTTTATTGTTTTGATATGTTGAGTTAAAGATATTTTTTTAGTCTTTGGGGAGTTTTTAATTTGTTTTGTTGAGAATTTCTTTGTTGTCCCTTTGAAGGAACATGGAAATTTGGGTTGAGCAAATGAATTGATATTTTTATGGAATATTCTGGATTTTATAGTGTGATATTGGAGTTGATATCAAGTAATAAAAGCTAACCCTCCGGACCTCTGAGATCGGGGCGTTACATCACTTACCTCAAGCAGTGAAGGTTTCTGGCCAATCATTGATGCTTCGAATTTCCATGTCGAGAGTACTAACATTGCTTGAAGTCCCCGTACATTTCGGGTACAGGTGTTTTAAATTATTTAAAACAAAATTAAAATCTTATTATTTACTAATGGAACTAGTTGTAAAATACTTAATAATTTAATTTGAATCCATAAGTATTTTCTATATAATTTCTTATATCTCAAACAAAGCCCATGCAAAGCAAGTTTAATATAAAAATCATGCCCATTTTGGGTTCGTAGTCCATTCTAAAAATACTTGTTAATCTGGAATTGACTTTTCATCCACATAAACAAAAAAATTTTAAAAAGCAGTTGAGTATCGAATATGCTTACTCGGCTTTCTGAGTAGGTTAAAATCTTTAAATATTTTAGATTAGGTGAAATATTTTTATAGGCTGAGCAAATTAGTAGGATAAGTTATATTGTTTTTAGAGGTTGAATCGAGACCCAAAACTCAAGAAAAATGCTCAAACCTTCTAAGTTTAATAACCAAGCCCATGAAAGCCAAGGACTAGCTCCACGTCAGGCACGTTTCATGCCATGCACGACTCTCCCCTTCTGCGGTTGACGACTGTATATATATATATACACACACACAGTGTGTGTGTGTGTGTGTTTTGTGTATGAGAATTCTCCAAGAATAGAGATGTCGCAGCCTAAGTTTAAGTGAACCCTGGCCTCCACAAGCCGCATACCGAGAACCACCCAACCCGTGTACATAAAATCTCTGTTTTTGCCAATTAAAATAGAGCGTTTTGAGCTCTCAAAATTGTTGCTTGACCAAAGGCCATTCTTTGCTGTTGTAGTTCTCTTCATCGCCAGCAATGGAAGGTAAGACCACAGTATCCTCACCGCAGCACTGCAATCCACTGTCTCACAAACCATTGTTGATCTTCAGCCTGTTTCGTTGTCGCTGCTAATTTTCTTTGGGTAAGCTACTGCATGCCTTCTCCCTTCTTTGTGTAAGCTCAGCTGCATCACCCTTAGACTGCTGCCAGTGCACCATTTTAGCCATGATGTCTCTAGTTGGTTTTTCATTGGGTAGCCATTGCTCAAAAATTCTCTGGTTTTATTATATGTTTCGGTTTGCTGCTTTAAGTTGTTTAAGTTTTTTAGTGGTGCATAGCTAGCTATAATTTCCGTATGGCCATTGAAGCCCACGTGCCTAACTCCTTTTGGGTTTAACTTTTGTGATAGTGGTTGTTTTATTTTCAAAAGCTTGTTAATGTGTTAAAGTGGATTCGGCTTGTTTATTTTCTGGTGTTAGCCTAAATTTCTTTGCCTCCATCCCAAAAATTTTGAAAGGTATTAATTTATATTATTTAGTAATAATCTTACAATTTGATTTTAGTAGTAAATAATAAGTGTTTAATCTATTATTTTAAAACACTTAAAGTTTAATGTTTGAAATGAATGTTTAATGTTATTTTTATAGATGTGGATATATCTATGTGAATAAAATTATTTTTGTATAATAATATGAGTATTATTAGACTTCTTGTAAAATTGAATAATTATGTTAAAGTAAACCTATTTTTTAAGAGAGAAGGTTTTCACGATTTTTTTTTTTTTTTTTGGGAATCTAAAATGATCAAAGCATTCTATGTTATTCATATATTGGATATTTTTAAGATATCATTATTAATTTATTTCCCAGTTAAGCGTAATATTTATTCGATTATGAGAATATTGAGAAGTTTAGAAAGTGAAAGTATTCTTAGAGTTAATAGAATTTTAAGCTGTGAGGAATTAAAATAGGTACTTTAGGTGTAAATACGAGTTATATGTTCAATTGAAGATTTATTCAAATTACATTAATTTTTATAGGTGATGATTGATATTTGTTTGACACTGTTTTGAGGAAATTCAAAGAAGCTAAGAAATTTAGGTAAGTGAGGTTCCTATACTAGACTTTGCATTAAAAGAAAATAAAGCTGGGTTGATTTTGGAAAGAGTAATGTTACATACAGTCACTTTTGCGTACTCTCTATGCACTTCACTGATGTGATTAACTGCATTAATTTTTTTAATACACAACTAATCACATCAGTGTAGTGCACAAAAGAATATACAAAAGTGATTGCACATAAAACTTTTGTTTTGGAAAATATGCATGTTTATTTTTGAAAAGAAAAGTGAAAACAATCTCAGTTATTTGTTTAGCATTACTCATGAACTTTGATGAAAGAGAAATTTTTTTTTGTCATGACTAGTGTAGACATGAGCTTATTTTTGGTATTTTGTTTCTATACTATGCAAAAAGAGCGAATATAAAAATTTGTGCATGATTAAATGAAAATGCTCTAGATTTGTTTTTATTCTAAAAATGATATGATTCTGTTCAGTATTATGTTTCGATAAGATGTGACTTTTGAAAAACCTTTGGCATGACTTTCAGATTCTGAATTTGATTATGTTTATGCTATGTTCAGTTACGGCCCAGTCACGGGTTATAATAGTGGATATGGCCCAACCATGGGTAATAATAGTGGATACAGCCAAACCACTAGTGATAATAGTGGATACGACCCAACCATGGGTAATAATAGTAGATACGGCTCAACCACTGGTTATAATAGTGGATACGACCCTGCCACAGGTTATAGTATTTTTATAGGCCGAGAAAATTAGTGGGATTAGTTATATTATTGTTAGACGTTGAATCGAGACCCAAAACTCAAGGAAAAAGCCCAAACCTTCTGCATTTAATATCCAAGTACATGAAAGCCAAGGATTATCCTAAGTTTCCGTGAAACACCTCCACAAGCCGTAGACCGAGAACCACCCAACCCCTATACATCAAACCTCTATTTTTTTCCAATTAAAACAGAGCAATTTGATCTCTCAAAATCATTGCTCAACCAAAGGCCATTCTCGCTTGTTGCAGTTCCCTTCACCGCCAATGATGGAAGCTAAGACGACGGTATCCTTACTGCACCACCGCAATCCACCATCGCACAAACTATTGTTAATCTTCAGCCCATTTTGTCACCACTCCTAATTTTCTCTGGGTAAGCTACTGCATGCCTTTTCCCTTCTTTGTGTAAGCTAAGCCACAACACCCTTAGCCTGCTGCCAGCACACGATTTCAGCCAAGATGTCTCTAGTTGGTTTTTCATTGGGTAGCTGTTGCTCGAAAATTCTCTGGTTTTATTATACGTTGTATATAAACTTATGGTTAAAACACTAGCAAATAGGTTAAAAAAGATTTTACCTGAGATCATCTCTTATAATCATAGTGCTTTTATTCCTGGTCGATTAATTTATGATAATATTATGATTGCCTATGAGGCTTTTCATTCCATGAAAACTAGCTTGAAAGGGAAAAGGGGGAGTGTTACTATAAAGTTGGATATGTCTAAGGCCTACGATAGGGTTGAATGGTCATATTTGTAGACTGTTATGTTGAGATTGGGTTTTAGCAATAGATGGGTTGAGAGAATCATGGTAGTGTTTCAACTATCCAATATTCAATACTTGTGAATGGCTAGAGCAGTAGATTGATTTTTCCTTCAAGGGGTTTGAGGTAAGGGGATCTCTATCCCCTTACCTACTTTTGTTGTGTGCCGAAGGTCTTTCATCCATGTTACACAGAGCTGAGGCAAGAGGGACTCTTAAAAGGGTGGAAGTTAGTAAGGGGGTACAAGTATCAATCATCTGCTTTTTGTAGATGATTACTTGATCTTCTGTAAAGCTGAATGTGATGACCCGCTTTTACGTATATTTTCACTGAAGGAATGTTTTTAGTTTAATTAATATATTGGTTTATTTATTTTAAATTAATGTATTTTAATTGGTTTTTATTTTATTTGATGTGGTGTTTAATTTATTTTAGTCGTTTTATGTTTTTAATATCGTTTTCGGCGGATCAATTTTTGGATCCCGGAAGTGAGGATTGGACCTCATTTCTTTTCTTTTCTCTTTTCTTTTTCCCTTTTCCTTTTTTCTTTTATTCTTTTCCTTCCTTTTTCTTTCTTTTTCTTCTTCTTCTTCCGTTCGGCTCTCTCTCTCCCCGTGCTCTCCTTCTCCTTTTCTCCTTCCCGCCGGCCCTTCTTTGACAGCTCGTTTCTCCACCGTTCGGAGGAGGTGTCGTACACCACCCCCGCCATTCTCTTCCCCTCCCACCAGAGTTCATTTCCACCAATTTTCAGAGCCATCGGACCAGCCGTTAGCCGCCACGAGCCCCTGGAAGTTGCTGCCCCTGCCCTGTTTTCTCCCCTGTTGCTGATTTCTTTCTCCGCTCAGCACCGCCGCTCGCCGGCGGCGTGGCCTACACCACCCACCCATTTTTCTTCCCCTCTCACCGGTGAATATCCCCACCAAGTTTCACCTCCATCCGAGCCACCGTTAGCCACCACGAGCTCCTCCAAGCCGCACGGTTTTTCACCGTTTCCGGCGCCGTCGCACCACCTCCGGCCACCATCTCTTGACAGCTTCTTCCCCTAACTCTTGCCGTCCTAAGCCACCTAATTTCGGCCCCGATCCGTTGCCGGAGCAGCTCGCACGAGTTCAACTCCGATCAGCCCCTTTTTGCACTTCCACTGCCGTTTCCACCGCCACCCACGGCCAAAGCTCACTTCCTTTAGCTTCATAAATATCTCAAGGCCATTCCCTATCAATTTCGTGTCTTGGTTTGTCCCCGTTCGAAAGTGGGTAATTTATTACCCATGGCCACAGTGTGAAATACACTGTTACGTTGCTTTTCCTCCGCCGTTTGCAACGCCGCGAGCTTTCAAAAAAATACCTTATAGCGCTGTAAGTATTTTCCAAACTCTATTTTTAGATTTAAATATATTTTGCTCTTACAATAAATTATCTGGTTGGTTGGTTGATTCCGGACTGAGTCCGAGGAGTTCGGAGGTCGGATGGATTGAGGACGGAGTTGATTTGGTTGATGTTGATATTTGTTTGAGATATGTATGCCTTGATATTTGCATTGTGTATTGCACACGTTTTCATGTTTAAAAAAGGGAAAACCCGATTTTTCGTGTAGTTGCATGCATGTACATTGTTTGTGAATGAAAACTGGGTTTGTGAGCGAGAAATGATTCATGATATATGTGAACGATTGGTTTGACTGGTTTGAGTTAGGAGCATGAGTAGGGACGGTGGTAAGTATGGACTGTGGTAGAATCTCGCCTGTGAATCTCGCCTACGATGGTGAGTAGGGACGGTGGTAAGCAGGGACGGTGGTAGAATCCCGCCTGTGAATCCCGCTTACGGTGGTGAGTAGGGACGGTGGTAGAATCCCACCTGTGAATCTCGCCTACGGTGGTGAGTAGGGACGGTGGTAGAATCCTGCCTGTGAATCCCGCCTACGGTGGTGAGTAGGGACAGTGGTAGGCAGGGACGGTGGTAGGCAGGGATGGTGGTAGAGTCCCGCCTATGATTCCCGCCTACGGTGCACGTGTAGGGATGGTGGTATGCAGGGATGGTGGTAGAGTCCCGCCTGCGATTCCCGCCTACAGTGCTCTGATGGATTGGTTATTGGGCCATTTCTAGGAAGATGGCGAGACTACTTTTTGGGCCATTGTCTGGGATAATAGAGAGGATATGATTAAAGGATATGTTTTGGGCCAAAATGGGATTTTTGGCGTGCGTGGAAAGATGGGTATTACGAGTTATGTGCATTGCATTCTTTCGTGCATATTGTTTGAGTTAATATGTTTTTGTTTATCTAGTGGCGTTTGGATCTTACTTACCTGCGGTACCATTTTTGGTACCGTAGATTTTGATGCAGAGATCGAGGAGGAGGCTGAGCCCGAGGATGCGGCTCCGCCGGAGTATTGAGTTGGAGTTCATGCTTTGTATTTGGTTTTGAAACAATATTTGTACTTGTAATATTTTATTATGTATGATTGAACAGTTTTGTATTAAATTAAGAAAAAATTTTGGTACTTAGTTATATGTCTTTGCTATCCGCTGCGTATTTCTTCGTACACATTTGTCGCTTGCACACACTTGACACTTGTCGATAGGGTGGTGACCCGGGTTGTTACCATCCGGACGTCTCAATTTTCCCGTGTCCGTACGTGGGGATTTGGGGGCGTCACAGGTGGTATCAGAGCAGTTCAGCTTTGGGTAAAACCACATGTCCCGTAGGTAGTACCAGAATGTTTTTTTTAAGTTGTGTTTTAAAAATTTATTTTAAGTAAAGTTGCTATTTGACATGTTTTATTTGTTTTGTAGTTGTTTGAGCTGGGTTGCTTGTTTTGTTTATTTAGTTATGTTATTACATACTGGTTTCTTTTGTTTCTTGTTATGTGGTGTTGGTTTTGGTTTTTGTTTTCAAAAAGGGGGTCAAAGGTTGTGGTGGCAGGAAAAATGGTGAGACCAAGGAAATCTACTCAAGGGCCACGGGATGATATACAGAGAGATGATTCCATTGCTCAAGCTATATGTCAAATGATTGAATTTATGCAACAGAATTTTAGGCCATAACAAGGAGGGCCTTCCCCACAACAAGGAGGGCCTTGGCCACAACCAAGAGGTCCTTGGCCACAGCAAGGAGGGCCTTGGCAACAAGGAGGGCCATGGCTACTACTAGGAGGGCCTAGTGGGGGGGTGCAAGCTGGGTGCACCTATGAGCGCTTTTTAGCGCATAGAACTCCACACTTCACTGGAGAAGAGGATCCACTTCAAGCTGGAAAGTGGATCAAGGACTTGGAAATGACTTTTGAGGTGTGTGGTTGCACTGAGGTGCAACAAGTACTCTACGCCAGCTATTTGTTGCAAGGCACTGCTTTTGAATGGTGGGATACCAAGAGAATAATGCTGGAGTCAGAATTGGGGTCTTTCGCCGCTGTGACCTGGCAGCGCTTCAAGAAAGAGTTTAATGATCGCTTCTTTCCCGCTTCTGTAAGGCGGCAAAAAGCAAGAGAGTTTTCATACTTGGTCCAAGGGAGCATGACCGTGGAACAGTACGCCCGAAGATTATAGAACTTGGGCGATTTGCTCCCCACCTCATCGCCACCGAGGAAATGCGAGTCGAGCGTTTCCAGGAGGGTCTACGTCATGATATACGCCGTATGGTGGTCAACCACCGGATGTCTACTTTTCATGATTTAGTGGATGTGACCACTCTTGTGGAGCGAGAGATTAATTTGAGTGTGGGTTCTCCTACAAGTCAGAAAGGCAGAGTTTTACTGGAGAGGGAAGTAGCTCAGGTTCGCCTCATAAATTTGTTCAGCGGTCCGGGACTCGACCACAAGCAACCTCAGGAGTGCGTATGGGAGGCCGGGTGCCAATTTGCGGAATATGTAATAGAGCTCATGGAGGCGAGTGTCGTCTTGGTAGTAACCAATGTTTTGAATGCGGTCAGATGGGGCATTTTTCTCGTGAGTGCCCTAGTCGAGTTCAAGGAAGCCGTGGAGGTAGAAGAGGTGGAAGAACAAATCCAAGACAAACTGTGCAAGCCTGGGTTTATGCTGTTACCCCTGGAGAGGTGGATGATGAAGCACCAGCGACCCACGATGCTGGGGTGATTACAGGAAGAGTCCGGTTGTATGATTTTTATGCTTGCACATTGTTTGATTCGGGTGCATCTCAATAATTTGTGTCATCTTCGTTCGCACGGATATGTAATTTGGTTACGGGACCCATACCAAAATCATTAGTGGTGAGTCTTCCAAATGGTGAAATGGTATGGTGTTCCAAGGTTGCCTTGGGTTGCCCATTAAATTTTGATGGAAGATTCTTGGATGCTGATTTGGTAGTGTTTAAGCTGTTGGGTTTTGATATCATCCTCAGGATGGATTGGTTATACTAATATTCTGCGAGTATTAATTGCAGAAGTCGGGTAATTAGCTTTCAGCTTTCAGATGGTGATTGTCTGGAATTTGCGGGGAGTAAGCTAAAAGAAAAGCAGGTAATTATATCGGCAATTCAAGCAAGAAGAGAGATTGCATGGGGAGCGGATGCCTTCTTAGTTCAGATGGTGTCTACGCCGTCTGAGAAGAAGTCTTTGGTAGACATTCCCGTTGTGGAGGAATTTTTGGATGTGTTTGTGGAAGACTTGCCTGGGCTATCCCCTGTTCGTGAAATGGAATTTGTTATAGACTTGGAACCTGGAGCAGCACCTGTTCATAAGACTCCTTACCGCATGGCACCAGCTGAATTGAAAGAGTTGAAGACTCAGTTGCAAGACCCGGTAGATAAGGGGTTCATTCAACCAAGTACTTCGTCATGGGGTGCACCAGTGCTGTTCGTTAAAAAGAAAGATGGAACCCTCCGTATATGTATCGATTATCGGGAATTAAATAAGGTGACCATCAAAAATAAATATCCTCTCCCATGAATCGACGATTTATTTGATCAGCTTCAAGGAGCAGCTGTGTTCTCGAAGGTTGATCTGAGGTCAGGATACTACCAGTTGAGGATAAGAGATAAGGATGTGCCCAAAACTGCTTTCAGGTCGAGATATGGGCATTATGAATTTAAAGTGATGCCATTTGGGTTAGCCAATGCCCCTGCTGCTTTCATTGATTTGATGAATCGGGTATTTCGACCGTATCTAGATTCCTTTGTGGTAGTATTTATTGATGATATTTTGATTTATTCCAGAAATGTTGAAGAGCATGTTTACCATCTTCGTCTAGTTCTTGGGAAATTAAGAGAACACTAGTTGTATGCCAAACTCAGCAAATGTGAATTCTAGTTGGAGGAAGTCAGATTTCTTGGGCATGTGATTTCTCGAGACGGGGTGGCTGTTGATCCTAGTAAGGTGGAAGCCATTTTGTCATGGCAACGTCCGACAACAGTGCGCGAGATCCGGAGTTTCTTAGGACTTGCCGGATATTACCGAAGATTTGTGGAGGGATTTGCTCGCTTATCCGGACCTCTCACAGCTTTCACTAGAAAGAATGCGGAATTTGTTTGGTCAGATAAGTGTGAGAGAAGCTTCCAAGAATTGAAAAACAGGTTGACGACTGCACCAGTGTTAGCGCTTCCAGAACCGCATAAGCCAGTCATAGTCTTCAGTGATGTGTCTAAATTTGGATTGGGTTGTGTCCTTATGCAGGAAGGACGGGTTGTTGCTTATGCATCCCGTCAGCTAAAGGATCATGAGAAGAATTATCCGATGCACGATTTGGAATTGGCTGCGATTGTTTTTGCTCTCAAGATCTGGCAGCACTTCTTGTATGGGGAAGCTTGCGAAGTATACACCGATCACAAGAGCTTGAAGCACTTGTTTTCCCAAAAGAATCTGAACATGAGGCAGAGACGATGGCTAGAGCTAATCAGTGACTACCAATGCGAGATCAAGTACCATCCGGGGAAGGCAAATATAGTTGCTGATGCTTTGAGCCGAAAATCGCATTTGGAAGATGAGGCCGAGTCGTCAGGATTGGATTCTTTGCTTTGTGGGATGAGAAGACTCCTTATTGAAAGTTCACAGCAAGTGGAGATTTTATCTACGGTTCTTGATATTCGGGTAACTGATTTTGAGGAATTGAAGACTCTTCAAAGGAAAGATCCGAAGCTGCTGGATATCAGAAAAAGAGTCCGAAAATCTCGAGGGCCGTTGCACTATAGTATGGATAAAGATGGAATACTTCAGTTTCGAGATCGCAGAGTGATCCCCAAGGATTCAGAATTCAAGGAGCGGATCATGGCAGAAGCTCATGCAGCCCCTTATTCTATACATCCCGACAGTACGAAGATGTACCGGGACTTGAAGAAAAATTATTGGTGAGATGAAATGAAGAGGGATATTGCCTCATATGCTGAGAAATGCCACACATTCCGTCAAGTAAAGGCCGAGCATCAAAGACCCGCTGGTATGCTCCAACCCCTCCCCGTTCCTGAGTGGAAGTGGGATGACATCACGATGGATTTTGCAGTGGGTTTGCCGAGGACTCCTAGTGGGAAAAATTCTGTTTGGGTGATTGTTCATCGGTTAACGAAGAGTGCTCACTTCTTGCCTGTTAATAATAATGATTCCTTGGGTAAGTTGACTCGCCTGTATATGAAAGAGATAGTGCGGTTGCACGGCATACCGAAGAGTATAGTGTCGGATCGAGACCCAAGGTTTACGTCTCAGTTTTGGAAAAGTTTGCAGGCAGCATTGGGTACTAAGCTGAAGTTCAGTACTGCATATCACCCGCAGACGGACGGCCAATCGGAGCGCACCATTCAGACCCTTGAAGATATGTTGCGAGCATGTGTCTTGGAATTTCAAGGGAGTTGGGAAAATCACTTTCCGCTCATAGAGTTTGCGTATAATAATAGCTTCCATGCGACCATTCAGATGGCTCCTTATGAAGCTCTTTATGGGAGGAAGTGCAGATCGCCTTTGTGTTGGGATGAAGTCGGGGAGAGTAGGTTAATTGGACCCGAAATAATTCAAGAGATGCAAGGCCAAGTTCGGATCATCAGGGATAAAATGGCGTCAGCTCAGAGTCGTCAGAAAATCTACGCTGATACTAGGAGGAGAGAGTTATCTTTTGAAGAATGTGATTGGGTTTATCTCAAAGTCTCTCCCATGAGAGGAGTTAAGCGTTTTGGTAAAAAGGGGAAACTGGATCCAAGGTATGTCCGCCCTTTCCAGATTTTGGAGAAGATAGGGTCCGTTGCTTATAGAGTTGCTTTGCCAGATTATTTTGGAGATGTTCATGATGTCTTTCACGTGTCATCCTTGAAAAAGAGTTTTGGTCAACAAGAGCCACGCTTTGTCGACCCAGAGAGTATTCAGTTGCAACCGGACCTTACTTATGAGGTTGTTCCGTCGCAGATCATGGATTGGAAGGAGCAACAGTTGAGGTCCAAGACGATACCTTTGGTTAAGGTGGCCTGGGGAAATCCGTTAGCTCAAGATTTCTCTTGGGAGCGAGTAGCGGACATGAAGGAGCAGTACCCCTACTTGTTTGAGTAATGATGGTACGTTTCTTAATCTTGGTTGCAGTTGGTTTTATGTGGAGTTATATGGCTTGTTTCAAGTTGGTGTTTGGTCTTGCAAAAATTTCGAGGACGAAATTTGTTTCAAGGGGGGAGGATGTGATGACCCGCTTTTACGTATATTTTCACTGAAGGAATGTTTTTAGTTTAATTAATATATTGGTTTATTTATTTTAAATTAATGTATTTTATTTGATGTGGTGTTTAATTTATTTTAGTCGTTTTATGTTTTTAATATCGTTTTCGGCGGATCAGTTTTTGGATCCTGGAAGTGAGGATTGGACCTCATTTCTTTTCTTTTCTCTTTTCTTTTTCCCTTTTCCTTTTTCTTTTCTTCTTTTCCTTCCTTTTTCTTTCTTTTCTTTCTTTTTCTTCTTCTTCTTCTGTTCGGCTCTCTCTCTCCCTGTGCTCTCCTTCTCCTTTTCTCCTTCCTGCCGCCCCTTCTTTGACCGCCCGTTTCTCCGCCGTTCGGTGGAGGTGTCGTACACCACCCCCGCCATTCTCTTCCCCTCCCACCAGAGTTCATCTCCACCAATTTTCAGAGCCATTGGACCAGCCGTTAGCCGCCACGAGCCCCTGGAAGTTGCTGCCCCTGCCTTGTTTTCTCCCCTGTTGCCGATTTCTTTCTCCGCCCAGAACCGCCACTCGCCGGCGGCGTGGCCTACACCACCCACCCAGTTTTCTTCCCCTCTCACCGGTGAACATCCCCACCAAGTTTCACCTCCATCCGAGCCACCGTTAGCCACCACGAGCTCCTCCAAACCGTACGGTTTTTCACCGTTTCCAGCACCGTCGCACCACCTCCGGCCACCATCTCTTCACAGCTTCTTCCCCTACCTCTTGCTGTCCTAACCCACCTAATTTCGGCCCCGATCCGTTGCCGGACCAGCTCGCACGAGCTCAACTCCGATCAGCCCCTTTTTGCACTTCCACCGCCGTTTCCACCGCCACCCACGGCCAAAGCTCACTTCCTTTAGCTTCATAAATATCTCAAGGCCATTCCCTATCAATTTCGTGTCTTGGTTTGTCCTCGTTCGAAAGTGGGTAATTTATTACCCACGGCCACAGCGTGAAATACACTATTACGTTGCTTTTCCTCCGCCGTTTGCAACGCCGCGAGCTTTCAAAAAAATACCTTATAGCGTTGTAAGTATTTTCCAAACTCTACTTTTAGATTTAAATATATTTTGCTCTTACAATAAATTATCTGGTTGGTTGGTTGATTCCGGACTGAGTCCGAGGAGTTCGGAGGTCGGATGGATTGAGGACGGAGTTGATTTGGTTGATGTTGATATTTGTTTGAGATATGTATGTCTTGATATTTGCATTGTGTATTGCACACGTTTTCATGTTTAAAAAAGGGAAAACCCGGTTTTTCGTGTAGTTGCATGCATGTACATTGTTTGTGAATGAAAACTGGGTTTGTGAGCGAGAAAAGATTCATGATATATGTGAATGATTGGTTTGACTGGTTTGAGTTACGAGCATGAGTAGGGACGGTGGTAGAATCCCGCCTGTGAATCCTGCCTACGGTGGTGAGTAGGGACGGTGGTAAGCAGGGACGGTGGTAGAATCCTGCCTGTGAATCCCGCCTACGGTGGTGAGTAGGGATGGTGGTAAGCAGGGACGGTGGTAGAATCCCGCCTGTGAATCCCGCCTACGGTGGTGAGTAGGGACGGTGGTAAGCAGGGATGGTGGTAGAGTCCCGCCTGCGATTCCTGCCTACGATGCACGTGTAGGGATGGTGGTAAGTATGGATGGTGGTAGAGTCCCACCTGCGATTCCCGCCTACAGTGCTATGATGGATTGGTTATTGGGCCATTTCTAGGAAGATGGCGAGACTGGTTTTTGGGCCATTGTCTGGGATAATAGAGAGGATATGATTAAAGGATATGTTTTGGGCTAAAATGGGATTTTTGGCGTGCGTGGAAAGATGGGTTGTAACAGCCCGCTAAAATTATCAGTTTTGGATTATTTCCCGACAGCAATCACATCTCTCTTGTCTTTACCCTCATCTGGAATCACGCGTATAGTTTATCTTTTCCGTAAATCACGTATTTTGTTCTTCACCGACAGCTGTAAAATCATGAGTCTTCCAAGACCACGCCTAGCCTTTCTCAAGCCCAAACTACCACTTTATGTGGTGGACAGCCACCGTACGCCGCCACGTACGTTCCTCCGACGCATGTTCGTGACGAACAACGAGCGACGCACGGGTTATCCCGTCGATGGTATAACCTTCTATCTCTAGTTATTTTACGTTTAAAATAGTTGGTTGGTTTGTGGATTGTGTAGTTGTATTTGTGGAATTCGTTGCGTAGTTGTGAAGCGAAGTGTGGTTGTGAAGTGTTGCGTTTGATTGTGTATTTTGTGGACTGTGCTGTGAAGTATAGGCGTGAGATGGATGCCGTAGATGTGATACGGCGGGTTGTGTGAAGAGAATACGCGTGTAGCGTATTGGCCACAACAACTGTGGAGTACGTATTATATTTTATGTTACTTATAATGCGTGGGGCCACAACAACTGTGGAGTACGTATTATATTTATGTTACTTATAATGCGTGGGGCCACAACAACTGTGGAGTACGTATTATATTTATAATTATGTTACTTATAATGCGTGGGGCCACAACAACTGTGGAGTACGTATTATATTTATGTTATGTTACTTATAATGCGTGGGGCCACAACAACTGTGGAGTACGTATTATATTTTATGTTACTTATAATGCGTGGGGCCACAACAACTGTGGAGTACGTATTATATTTATGTTACTTATAATGCGTGGGGCCACAACAACTGTGGAGTACGTATTATATTTATGTTATGTTATTTATAATGCGTGGGGCCACAACAACTGTGGAGTACGTATTATATTTATGTTATGTTACTTATAATGCGTGGGGCCACAACAACTGTGGAGTACGTATTATATTTATGTTATGTTATTTATAATGCGTGGGGCCACAACAACTGTGGAGTACGTATTATATCTTATGTTATGTTACTTATAATGCGTGGGGCCACAACAACTGTGGAGTACGTATTATATTTATGTTATGTTACTTATAATGCGTGGGGCCACAACAACTGTGGAGTACGTATTATATTTATGTTATGTTACTTATAATGCGTGGGGCCACAACAACTGTGGAGTACGTATTATATTATGTTATGTTACTTATAATGCGTGGGGCCACAACAACTGTGGAGTACGTATTATATTTATTTATGTTACTTATAATGCGTGGGGCCACAACAACTGTGGAGTACGTATTATATTTGTTATGTCTTAAATTGGGCCAACGGAGTAGTTTATTATGTTTATAAGTGGGGCCACAACAACTGTGGAGTACGTATTATATTTTATGTTACATGAAGTATGGGGCCACAACAACTGTGGAGCATACACTACATGAGACACAGCAATTGTGACATGTAGAATACGTGGGGCCACAACAACTGTGGAGTACGTATTATATTTTATGTTATGTGAATTCATGGGGCCACAACAACTGTGGAGCATGAAGTATGGGGCCACAACAACTGTGGAGCATACACTACATGAGACACAGCAATTGTGACATGTAGAATACGTGGGGCCACAACAACTGTGGAGTACGTATTATGTTTTATGTTACTTGAATACGTGGGGCCACAACAACTGTGGAGTACGTATTAATGCACATTATTTATCAAGACAATTAAATAAGATTCCAAGTTTATGTTAAGTCAAGTTTCAGATCAAGTTCATGTTATATTATACTCACGTACATGTTATGTTCATGTTTATGTTATGTTCCAAGTTCATGTTCACATCATGTTATGTTCACTTTTATGATATGTTCAAGATCACGTTCATGTTATGTTATGTTCATGTCCATGTTATGTTTCACGTTCATGTTATGTTGTTTGTTCATGTTATGTTTTAAGCTTAAGTTTATGCCATGTTAAGTCAAGTTTCAGTTCATGTTTAAATTCTGGTTAAGTCATGCTATATGTCAAGTTATACTATGTTTATATATGACTATAATTATGCATTTATGCTTTTACTGCCATGCATGCATTTTTAACCTGTGTGTGAGTTTTATGTTAACTTACTGAGATTTGTAATCAAATCTCACTGTGGTAGTCCCAACTACCATTCCCCCGAATGGTAGATCTTGTTACAGGACCCAAAGGAGAATTGGAATCTGACCAACTGAATACGGTCGACTAGGCCACGGTGCGATGTTGATGATGGTATAGTATTTAACTTAGGTTAATACTTGTACTTTTGGAGTTGTATCTCAAGTATTCTTTTGATCACAACCATTTTAGACTAGTGTGGTGATCACGGCTTTTTAGTATGCCTTTATGTATGAATTATGTTTCAAGTATTTGGGATATATTTAGTTTGGTGCATAGTATTGCTAAAGAAAAAGATTATCCGCTGCGAATATTGCATAATGCTAGATGCATGTTAGAAACATTGCATCTTATATGTCATGAACGGGGGCAGGTAACCTTGTGTTGCATGTCCCGACGCTTCAAATGTCCGTTCAATCCCAAGCGGAATTTGGGGGCGTCACAGGTGGTATCAGAGCAATACGTCTCTGGGTTGTAAATCCACATGTCCTTAAGAAATGCACCAAATACTAGGCTTGAGATTTTAGTTTTCATTAGGCGTGAATTTCTTTGAGATCATGTGCTGAAAAGCGATATAGTGTTAGAGTTCACAAACACAGTTGATCAGTTAGCAGATATTTT
>QGSO01000620.1:729259-766891 GCA_011037825.1 Carya cathayensis
CCCCCGAATGGTAGATCTTGTTACAGGACCCAAAGGAGAATTGGAATCTGACCAACTGAATACGGTCGACTAGGCCACGGTGCGATGTTGATGATGGTATAGTATTTAACTTAGGTTAATACTTGTACTTTTGGAGTTGTATCTCAAGTATTCTTTTGATCACAACCATTTTAGACTAGTGTGGTGATCACGGCTTTTTAGTATGCCTTTATGTATGAATTATGTTTCAAGTATTTGGGATATATTTAGTTTGGTGCATAGTATTGCTAAAGAAAAAGATTATCCGCTGCGAATATTGCATAATGCTAGATGCATGTTAGAAACATTGCATCTTATATGTCATGAACGGGGGCAGGTAACCTTGTGTTGCATGTCCCGACGCTTCAAATGTCCGTTCAATCCCAAGCGGAATTTGGGGGCGTCACATGGGTATTACGAGTTATGTGCAATGCATTCTTTCATGCATATTGTTTGAGTTAATATGTTTTTGTTTATCTAGTGGCGTTTGGATCTTACTTACCTGCGGCACCATTTTTGGTACCGTAGATTTTGATGCAGAGATCAAGGAGGAGGCTGAGCCTGAGGATGCGGCTCCGCCGGAGTATTGAGTTGGAGTTCATGCTTTGTATTTGGTTTTGAAACAATATTTGTACTTGTAATATTTTATTATGTATGATTGAACAGCTTTGTATTAAATTAAGAAAAAATTCTGGTACTTAGTTATATGTCTTTGCTATCTGCTGCGTATTTCTTCGTGCACATTTGTCGCTTGCACACACTTGGCACTTGTCGATAGGGTGGTGACCCGGGTTGTTACCATCCGGACGTCTCAATTTTCCCGTGTCCGTACGTGGGGATTTGGAGGCGTCACACTGAATTAGAACAATGGAGGGCTCTTGAGGGTTTGTTAAGTGCTTATGAGAAGGTTTCTGGTCATAATTTGAATTTGGACAAAACTTCTGTGTCTTTTTTTAGTTCTAATACAAGGAGGGAGGTGAGGGAAGGACTAGCTTAGGTTATTGGGGCTAGAATTTGTGGTGATGTTGAGAAGTATTTGGTTTTACCCTTGATGGTGGGTAGGTCTAAGTATAAAACTTTTAGTAGTATTAAAGAGAGAGTGGAGAAAAGAATAAGCAATTGGCAAGATAAATTCCTTTCTCAGGCAGGTAAGGATGTCCTAATAAAATCTATTTTGCAAGGTCTACCCACATATGCTATGAGTGTCTTCAAGTTACCTACTAAGCTGTGCTTAGTTGTTGGCAAGATTTTGGTGGGGTCACATGAAAAATCAGAAAAAAAATTCGGTGGAAATAGTGGAGGAGGGTTGGTTTGCCTAAGGGACAAGGGGTATGGGGTTTCGAGATATGACATGCTTTAATCAAGCTTTACTTGCTAAACAGTTTTGGAGGCTCCTTACAAGACCTTTTTCTCTTGTTGCCAAAATAATGAAAGAAAAATATTACAAATATGGGGATCCATGGAGTGCAGTAGCAGGGGGCACCCTCTTTGATATGGAGAAGTGTAGGGGTGCTGTGGATTTAGTGAAGGCTAGCATGAGGTGGAGGGTTGGAAAAGACCAACAAATAAGGATATGGCATGACGAGTGGCTTCCATCTTCTAAAACTCACATGGTTCAATCTTCTATTAAGGTTTTGCAAATGGAGGACACAGTGAATAAACTATTAGATGTTGGACATCAATGGAAATAAGGCCTTATTGATGAGATATTTTCTATAGAGGAGGCAGTAGTGATCAAAAGCTTGACTGTGAATAGGAGGGGCTCTAAGGATAAACTATTTTATTTTTTTTTTAAATCCACATACCATTTACAGCGCCAAAGGACAACTGAGCCAGTGGGTGAGTCTTCTAATCATCAATAGTTCTCCAAGTCATGGAAACAAATATGGGCCTTACAAGTTCCACATTCTGTTAAGGTTTTCTTGTGCAGGGCTGTGAATGAGGCACTTCCAATCTGTTCAAAAAAAGGTTACTGAGAACAAAACTTGTCCAATTTGTAAGCAACTGATGGAGACTAGTAACCATGTTTTGTGGTCGTGTAGTGCTTCACATGATGTTTGGGCTGATTCTAATAGCTTTCTTCAAAAGGCTACATGTGCTGAGATAAATTTTCTTGTTACATATGAGGAGTTGACATATAGACTAAATGGATCTAAGTTGGAATTGTCTACTTGTGTATTCAGGAAGCTATGGCTGAGAAGGAATAGGTGGGTTTTTGAAGATGTATTTGATAGTCCAAAGAAGCTATGGCAGTGAGCAAAAATAGATCTTGAAGAATTCAAACAAGCTTGGGTTTTTGTTAGAGATTCCATTATAGGTCAATAGAGTTTGGGTAAGTGGAGTAGACTAGAAGAGGAATGGGTTAAAATTAATTGGGATGCAACATACGATGATAGTTGTAGGAAGATGGGTGGGGGTTGTGTGTTTTGAAACTATAATGGGGATTTGTTGGCAGCTGCAGCATGGCCTAGAAGCTTTATAGGTAGTCCTTTGTAGGCTAAAGTTCTTGCCTTAGAGAGGGAATTGAATTAAGTGTTGATCTCGGCTCTCACAAGGTTGTTTTTGAAGGTGATTCCCTTACTGTGGTAAATGACATTCATAGCAAAGAAGAGAACTTCTCATGGTGTGGTTAGATTGTGGAAGATTTGAAGCCTATCTTCTGGCATATAGCTAGTAGAAAAATCTAGTTCATACCTCGACAAGGGAACCAGGTGGTTCACATCCTTGCAAAGTTGGCCTTACAAAGGGATGAAAAAGTTGTATGGATTGAAGAGGGCCCTTGGGAGATTATGCATTGTATTGATCATGATAGATCTGTTTCAATTGTTTGATTAATGAAATGAATCTTTTCCCTTTAAAAAAAAAGTTATTTAAGTTTTTCCCGTTTTCAGTAGTGCATACCTAGCTATAATTTCAGTATGGCCATTAAAGCTCACGTGCCTAACTCGTTTTGTGTAACGCCCGTCCTTATGGTGGGTCCTTTTTATATTCGATTTTGATAAAAATCGACGGGAATTACTATTGCTTTTACAATTCTTTTCCATTCATGCCAGGTTACAAAAGACTCCATGCTATAAATAAAATTCATTTTCTTCATTAAAAGATTTCAACGGAAAACATTAACTTTCATGATTTAAGTTTTCATATAAAAACATCTTGCCTAGGCCTTCGTGCTCTTCCCCCTTGGGCTGTGCCCGTCCTGTCCTGTCATGCTCATCTTGTGCCTGGGAGGGCACATATAAAACTAAAATGAGTCGATGACTCGTAAGCATTACTTCATACAGTCAAAATATAGTAACTTAGATTTTCAGTCATGAATTCATCATTCCATACATACATATCGTACTTAGCATGCATACGTCGTTCTTTTCGTTTTAAAAATGTTGCGAGGTGGGGTTTTTCTTTATAAACGTGCTTTCTTCTTTAAAACAGTTCCCCACGCATCGCTGCCTTCATTTCTTAAAGAATGTTTTCATGCATTCGTTCTTTTTACATACATTCATGCATACATACGTTCATTCGTTCATCTTTCCTTACTTACGTACGTTCATGCATTCCGTTCATCCATTCATACATGCATTTGTTTCTTAACATGTATCCGTTCTTTCTTTTCACTTTCATTGGCCATTTGCACAATGTTACACCCCGTGTGTTGGGGTTAGCAGTCTTTTGGACCTGATTCCACCCGTGGCCACGGGTTGGGAATCCATTCCGTCAGGGTGCAGCACTGGGTGCACTACCAGTACTACTTACCCGGCATTGCAATTTGCCCCTTTACAGTCCATTCATTGGTACCATTTCCTTTTCAGTCCATGTGGCCGTTACGTATTTTCATATATCATCCATTCAATCTAGTCCATTCTTTCCTTTCCAGTCCTTTCCTTTACAGTCCATTCTTCCATTTCAGTCCTTTCAGTTCTTACGTTTCTTATGGTTCTTACGTTTCTTCAGTTTTTTCGCTTCATAAGAGTTTTAATTAAGAAAATGGTTTTCTCTCTTTCGTTTTGTAAAAGTCCTTTTAAAAGAAGTCTCTTAAAGAGAAAATGGTTTTCTTTCTTTTCTTCAAAAAAAGAGCTATTCAAAAAGAGTCTGGAAAGAGAGTTACTTTAGGAAAAATCTTGGTTTCTTTGTTTTCTTTTCATTACAGTTTCAGTCCTTGCATTTCTTAACGGTTCTTACGTCTTTTAAAGCTTCATTCCGTTTCCTTTTCATGAACACACATACAATACGTACTACTTATAGCATCCATTCACATGCATACACGTACATACTTTGGTTGCGTAAAAAAGGGCTGCCAAGGAAGGCCGATACATACTTATACTAGAAAACTTACATTTTATTTTCATTTTCCTTTTAGATAAAAGCTTTCATCTTTTTCCTCTTTTCTTTTATGTAAAAACTCTAGAAGAGTATGAACGTAATACTTACCTGGACTTCATGCCATACTCATTCCATGTAGTCCATTCATGTGCGTGTCAGATGGCAACCTACATGCATACGCATAGCCTTACGTCATCATCTATCTAATGAATAAGAAACTATTCTAAAATAGAACTACGCCTCACTTGGAACACTCTCCGTCCATTCCTGGGCTCTCATGTGCCCTTGACTATGCTAAAACCTTCCGGGTCTTATTCCTTAAAGCGAACCATTGTGATTCACCTTAGGGTTAAGACATTAAGACTTCCATCTCGTTCTTCTAATTCAACAATCTGACGCATGATTCCGACCAGCAGAGTCATGCATCCCAACCTTAGATTACTCTCCCATACTACATCCTCGTTCCCAACTAGTCAGGCTACATGAATTCAGCCCAACTATTGGGCTAAAACACCATGTAACCATGCTCAGGACAGATTACCCATTACATATGGTAAACCTGTCCGGTACACGTGTCTCGCTAGAGACACCTGCATCTCATCCCCTTTTATCACCTAAGAGCAACTTATAGCTCCAATGAACGCCCGCTTGTATAAACAAGCTCCATACTCCAATACCAACTTGCTCAGACCCGGTTGATAGGATTCTTCCTACTTCCCGACCCTGTACAAGTTCATCCCAACACTTGATAGGAGAGGACTGCATCCACAAATGCACCTCTATCACGTCACGCAACTCAAGACTAAGCTCGAGTCACTTCACGATACCCATCATGCTTCCGTTGCACGCTCTGATACTTTTCCACCACTTCCATATACTCTTAGCTATAGTCAACCACAAGGTGATACCCGTCACCCCGGACTACAGGCCATATCACCAATGTTTCGGGACACTGTCACACAGTTCCCGCCACTTAACAAGAAGACTGCATCCACAAATGCACCTCTGTTACATTATGTAGCTTAGGGCACATTCCCAATTAATAGAACGATGCCCATCATGCTTCCGCTGCACTCTCTGTTACTTTTCCACCACTTCCATATACCTTCAGCCACAAGTCAGTCTCAAGGCAACACCCGTTACCTTGGACTACAGCCACATCACCATTGCTTCAGGACACTGTTACACAGTTTCCCCATGTTACACCATACACTCCACACTTCTTTGCTACACCATCCAACCCTTCGTGACACGCCATCTGGTGTATCATGACCTAGTACAGAGTACACTCATGTGAACTCTCTTCCATCCACACTATAACACACATCGCTACGATACACGCCTCACGGTGCATCGCTACGCGACACGGAGTACGCGCCACGCGTACTCCTTTCATTACAACACTCATCATCACGATGCACATCATACGGTGCATCGCCATACAACACGGAGTACACTCCACGTGTACTCCCTTCCTTCTACGCCACACATCACTATAACGCATGTCACATGGCGCGTCGCTGCATTATACAGAGTACGCTTCACGCGTATTCTCTTCACACTACACGCCGATCACAACTACGGCATCCATCTCATGCCCATACTGCATAGCACAATCCACAATACTACACAATCAAGTCCAACACTTCACAACTACACTTCACTTCACCATTACGCAGCGAACTCCATAATTACTAACTACACAGTCTATAGTCTAGCCAGTCAACTACTTTAAACGTAAATACTAGAGATAGAGGGTTATACCATCGATGGGATAACCCGTGCATTGCTCGCTGCTCGTCACGATCAAGTGTCGGAGGAGAGTACGTGGCGGTAACACCGCGCATGGTGGCTGTCCACCACATAAAGTGGTAGTTTGGGCTTGAGAATAGCTAGGTGTGGTCTTGGAAGGCTCATGGTGGCCTCGTGGTGGTCAAAGGTGGCGGAGCACGGTGGCATCACGCCATGACCAGTAAATCCGAAAATGGTGGGAGTTGCTTGAGGAGGATGAAAACCATAGAACTTCATGGCAAGCTAGGGAAATGTAGATGAACATGTGGTGGAGCTGTGGTGGTGAGGTGGCGGCCATACGGAGGCTCACGGCGGCGGATCGGCCGTTTGAAGTGTATTTCGGCCTTGGAGAGTGAGAGCTGCACATAGCTCTATTGGCCATGAAATTTCTTGAGGAAGTTCATAGTGATGAGAGGAACAAGGTGGTGGTGATAGAACACCATGGGTGGCCGTGTACGGTGGTGCACGGCGGTGCAACCAAAAGTAAGGCCATGGAGACCCATTGGAGAAAGAGTGAGAGTTAGGGAGAAAGAAGGACATGGGGAGGAAGCCCATGACATGGTGAATCCGTTGGTGGTGCTTGGTGGCCGTTTTGGCAGTGTATGGTGGCCCAAGGTGGAGGAAATGGGTGTAAAACCCATTTTTAGGATGGTACCATGGAGGAAGAAGGAGGGCACGTGGTGGCTTGCCGGTTGGAGGGAATGATGACCGGAGGGTGGTGGTCATTCGGTGACCGGAGGTGAGATCGTAGCTGCCGTGTACGGCGGCGTGGAGGAGGCAAGTGCATCCTTACTCATTTCGGCTAGTGAAGCCGTGGGGGAGAGAGAGAGGCCGTGTGGCTTGGCCGGCTGGAGGAGGAGTTGGCCGGCATGTAGGGAAGGACTGGTGACTAGCAGTGAGACCTACGGTGGCCGGTGGTGGTTGGGCTAGAGGCTTGAAGCTCACGGTGGAGGCAAGCCGTGTATATCGGGCAAGAGAGAGAGGGAGAGGAAAGAGAAAGAAGAAAAGGAGAAAGGAAAAAGTGAGGAGGAAAAGAGAGGGTCTTAGGTATTTAACCTCAGTCCTACGCTTTGGGATCCTCAAACGATCCAACGATGAGTCTAAACACTGATTTGAAAACACTTTAATAAAACACTACGATGAATTAAGGTAGAATATTATTTTATAAACTACAGTTTATAAAATAATATTTTTTTCATCATTATTTAAAATGATAAAGCATCGTTAATTACTCAAAGAGAATAAAACACTTAAATAAACACTGAGAGGAATTAAGATAGAATATTATTTTATAAACTAAGGTTTATAAAATAATATTTCTTCATCATTATTTAAAATGATAAAGTATCGTTAATCACTCAAAGGGGATAAAACCATTTAATTTAAATAAGAGTTTTCAACTTAAAGTTAAACCTCTTAATATTTTAAAATCACTAAAATATTTAATCTAAGTACTTATCCACAATTATAATATTTTCAGAGCTCATTAAAATATTATAATTGTGCTACTATAAAAGCAAGCTTATCTAATAACACTGGAAATATCTCCTATAGATATTTCCATAATACTTTAAAATATCCTTAAGCTTTAGAATATCTATCTTACTTTGAAACCCGGTGGATAACTTTCGGAACACGCCATCGAGGTACAACATTAAGGATAAGGCTCAGCATGTAGATCGAAGCTCGACATGTAGACCAAAACTTGACACGTGGAACGAGGCTCGACATGTTGACCGAAGTCCAACACGTAGATCAAGGCACATACGCAAAGAAGAAAAAAGGAGGAGCGGATATCACATTTTGGGTTTAACTTTTGTGATAGTGGTTGTTTTATTTTCAAAAGCTTGTTAATGTGTTAAAGTGGATTCAGCTTGATTTATTTTTGGTGTTAGCCGAAATTTATTTGACTCCAGCCCGAAAATTTTGAAAGGTATTAATTTATATTATTTAGTATTAATCCTACAATTTGATTTTAGTAGTAAATAATAAGTGTTTAATCTTTTATTTTAAAACACTTAAAGTTTAATATTTGAAATGAATCTTTAATGTTATTCTTATAGTTGTGGATATGTCTATGCCAATAAAATTATTTTTGTAAAATAAAAGAAGCTGTTGAGAATATTTAAATTATATGGGTATTATTAGACTTCTTGTAAAATCGAATAACTATGTTAAAGTAATCCTATTTTTTAAGAGAGAAGGTTTTCACAACATTTTTTTTTTTTGGGAATCTAAAATGATCAAAGCATTCTATGTTATTAATAGGTTGGATATTTTTAAGATATCATTATTAATTTATTTCTGATTTAAGCAGAATATTTATTCGATTATGTGAATATTGAGGAATTTAGAAAAAGTGAAAGTATTCTTAGAGTTAAGAGAATTTTAGGCTATGAGGAGTTAAATTAGGTATTTTAGGTGTAAATATGAGTTATATGTTAATTTGGAAATTTATTCAAGTTACACGAATTTTTATAGGTGATGATTGATATTTGTTTGACACTGTTTTGAGAAAATTCAGAGAAATTAAGAAGTTCATGTAAGCAGGGTTGCTATACTAGATTTTGCATAAAAAGAAAATGAAACGAGGTTGATTTTGGAAAATATGCATGTTTATTTTTTAAAAAAAATGTGAAAAAAATCTCAGTTATTTGTTTAGCATTACTCATGAACTTTGATGAAAGAGAAAACATTTTTGTCATGACTGGTATAGACATGAGCTTATTTTTGGCATTTTATTTCTATACTATGCAAAACGAGCGAATATAAAATTTTTTGCATGATTATATGAAAAAGCTCTAGATCTATTTATATTTTGAAGATGATATGATTCTGTTCAGTACTATGTTTTGATAAGAGTTGATTTCTGAAAAACCTTTGGCATGACTTTTTGATTTTGAATTTGTTATGTTTCCACTCTGTTCAGTTACGGCCAAACCACAGGTTATAATAGTGGTCTCTATTTGAGTGCACACCTTGGTAACAGAGTGATTTATATTCTACTTGGCTATCCACAGATGCATAACCCTACCATGGGAGTTATATATGACCTCTGTTATGATATGATGTTCTGATATGGTGCTCTGATATGATAATGATAATGATCATTTATTCTATACCAAAGGATATTTTTAAATGAAAATTTTTCTGAGTCTTCGCTCTGATATTTTGATAACATGTTTCTACTTTCACACTCTGAAAATGGAAATGTTTTGTTCTGCACTATAATTGTTTTTTGTAAATGCTCATATTTACACACTAGTATAGTTTCTTTGCTTATTGAGTTGTTGATAATGCGTCTCCTTATCTCCATAACATTTTTTAGATGTTTTTGATGATATAGCTAAGGATTAGTATTAGGTTCTGCTTGGTAAGTGGGATGAAAATTTTGAGTTTAAGATGAAATATTAAAATATTATATTTTAATATTATTATTATTTTAGGATTTGAAAAAGTTAAGAAAAAGTTGAATTATTTATTATATTTTATATGGGGATTTGGGAAAGTTGTAATGATGAGATGAGATGAAAATTTTTTCTTACCAAACTGAACCTTAGAGTATGTGGCGGGGATAGCTGAGAATTGTTGTTGAGGACCTCGGGGGAACTAGTGTTCTTGCTAGATTTATTTATCAAGTAGTTTGATTTCAGTATGACTTGATGATTATGAAGACTTATGTAAATCCTATTTCATTTTATTATGTTAATTTGAGACATGTGGGGAACTTGATCTATTTTTATTTGGATTATTTTATTGAGGAGTTGATGGATTACTATATACAGTTAATTAAATTAGAAGTTTTTATGCTAGATTTGGAGTTTTAGAAAGTATGTATTTGAATCTGGAGAGTATATCAGTACTGTTGAGATTGCTTATTAGGTTTTAAGAGCTAACTCTCTGAACCTTTCGAATCGGGATGTTACATTCGGTGGCTGGCAGCGTGCTTGGAAGTGATGATGGCATAGCACGAAAAGACCGATCTAAGAAGGCTCACGAACTACATCACACGGTATCGTAGAGATTGGTAGGACAGGGAGCAGAAACACAAGGGTCCGTTGAGCAGGAAAAGAGAAAAGAAAAAAAAATCTCTAGAGAGTGAAGAAACAAAAGGGTCTGTTGATGCATGGGGGAGGAAATGGGGTTTGGGGAAGAGAAAAATGAGAAAAATGGGAGAAAAGGAATATTGATGGGGAGAGATAATTGGGGAAAGGAGAAACTGACTCAAGGGAGAAGGAAATGTATCGAAACTGCGTTGTTTTGGTTGTTCCTGGGCTGGGCTTCGTCTGGGTCTTGGGCAGGGTTTGGCTGGATGTTACAAGCACTATCAAGGAGTCACTTACCTCAAGAAATGAAGGTTTCTGGCCAGGCATTGATGGTCCATCTTAAGCTTAAGATGTTAGGGTTCTATCAGAAAAACATACCCGATTCCCCTTTTAGGCAAACAGCTGGTGGGTAGGACGTGTAGCAGAGCCAAAACATATCAGCGACATGCCTCATTACGCCCTTTACAACCAATAGCAGAGCATCTTTTAGAAGATAACTGTAGAGAAAGTTGCTAGGATTTTATCTCAAGTTATTGTAATTAAATCTATTCTTTATTCCTTACATTCGTGTATAAATGTAACCACGTTTCTTCAATGAGAATTATAGAAGTTTTCATAAGAATTCTCTCTGCTAACATGGTATCCAGAGCCTTCGACTAACTGTCATCCTCAACAATGGCAGCCCTGTCTTTTTCTCCCTCCCTCTCTTCCTTCTCCCATATCATCACAACCAAATTGACCAATGAAAATTACCTCCTATGGAAAGTGTAACTCTCGGCTTATCTCTTAGGCCAGGACCTCTACTCCTATGTTGATGGCACCAGTCTCCCTCCCTTTGAATTCCTATTTGACTCCTTAGACTCACCTCCCAAACCCAACCCAACTTTCATCACATGGCAGTGCACTGATCAACTAGTCTTAAGTGTCCTTTTCTCCTCCCTTTCAGATTCTTTGGTTGGTCATGTTTTGTCCTCTAAAATTGCTCTTGATCTCGTCTCCTTGGCCTCCATGTTCGCATCTCACTCTTAGGCTAAGGAATTTCAAATTCGCTTCTAGCTCACCAATCTTTCCAAAGGTGACCATACCATGATTGACTATTTCGGCAAGGTTTGTTCCCTTGTGCACTCCTTAGTTGCCATAGGTAACTCTCTTCCTGATAAAGAGGTGGTTAACTATCTTCTAAATGGGTTTGGCTCTTCTCATGAAGCCTTTTTCACTTCTGTCACCACACGGGCAGAGCCCATCTCCTCTCATGAATTGTATCAATTATTGTTAATTTATGAAAGTCGCAAATCTCACCAATAGAGAAGAATCAACTCTTCTCTTGAGCCTTTAGTTAATCTCAATGTTGTTGCAAATCGTGATAATCGTGGACAAGGATCTTTCTGCAATGGACGTCAAGGTCGTGGCAGGGGTCGTCCTTTCTATAACAATTGTGGAGGTCACTCTTCTTCTCAAAATGGCACTCAAAAGTAGCAGTACACCTCTCATAACCCTACCTGTCACATTTGCAACAAGTTAGGGCATGCGACTCTGCAATGCTGATATCGTTTTGATCATGCCTATCAATTCAAGACTCCACGGTCCTTAGCAAATTAGATGGCTCAAGATTCACTATCTGATTCCTCTTGGTATCTTGATTCTGCTGTGATATGAACCTGCAGAATTGGAATACCTTCAAGCCACAATCAATTTGAAAACTCACTCAAGAAAGCCAAAATCAAGTCAATGGATGGAGAATCTAGACCCGTTGAGAATTCGTTTCAAGAACCTAGATTATATTAACATCTAGACCTGTTGAAAAATCTGTCTCAAGAACCTCGATTATAAGGAGGAATGCCAAAAAGGTAGTGATTTACCTTTTATAAGTTCAAAAGTTCAATCAAGAACATGAGGAGTAAACTCAACTCACAATGAAAATTCAATATTGTCTACACAGCTTTTGTTGACCGGCCACATGCTTTAAATACTCTTCCCAAAACATGATAAAACCCTAAACTAAAATTTGTGAACCTTTCTTTCAAAAATACCCCTTGACCGAAAATAAACCCCCTAGAAACACTATGGTCGGCGCCCCCCTGATGCTTAACATAAAACCCTAGTTTTTGCTTAACCTAACTTTCCAAATAAACCCTTGGCCAAAATACAAGGCCTTCCTAAAAACCCTAGTTGATAAGAAATAAAACATATGTGGGCCAAGCATCCTCATGCCCACATATTCTAAACTAATAAAATAAATCCTTTAAATAAGGCCCAAACAATAACTCTAAGTCATGTCTTCCATAACTTGTATCAAGTGGATCAAAACTGGTTCTCCTTCCTTCAAGCCCATCTTGAGTGTTGGGCTCTTGTTAGCTTCATCCCAAGTGGATTTCACCAATCCTTGCATTGCTTTCTTGATGTTCTTGGCTCTTGATCTTATAATTGGCCTATATGGAACTTGTAAAGGATTTTTAAGAGTAGGCCCACCTTGGTTCCCATCATTCCCCCTCTTCTCAAAAGGATTCGACCTTAAATCTTCACCTACATCAAAAGGAGAGAGATCAAAAACATTGAAAGTAGCATAAACATTATACTCACCTGGAAGATCCACTTTATATGCATTATCATTAATTTTTTCAAGAATTTAAAAAGGTCCATCTCCTCGAGGATGCAACTTAGTTCTTCGATGGGCTGGGAAAATTTCTTTGCACATGTGAACCCAAACCCAATCTATTGGTTCAAAAATGACACGCCTTCACCCTTTATTGGCTTGGGAAGCAGCCCTTTCATTCTTTTGGGCAATTTGAAGCTGTACTTGCTCATGAAGTGACTTCACTAACTCTGTCTTTTTTTGTCCTTCCAAGCTACTCCTGCCATCAATAGGTAAAGGCATCAAATCTAAAGTAGTAAGTGGATAAAATCCATAGACAACTTCAAAAGGAGAATATGAAGTAGTAGTATGCATGGTCCTATTATATGCAGACTCCATAAATGCCAAAGAATTTTCTCAAATCTTTAAATTCATATGAACAAAAATGCGTAAAAGCTGGGTTAAAGTCCTATTAAATACTTTAGTCTATCCGTTAGTCTGTGGGTGACAAGTAGTGAAAAATAAAAGCTCAGTACCCAATTTCCCCCACAACACATTCCAAAAGTAGCTAAGGAATTTAACATCTCTATTAGAAACAATACTCCTAGGCACACCATGGAGTTGCACCATCTCCCTGAAAAACAAGTTAGTTATTTTTGTGGCATCATCTGTTTTATGGCATGGAATGAAATGTGCCATCTTGCTAAATCTATCCACAACCACAAAATTAGAATGTTTACCCGTTTTTGTCCTAGGCAGCAGTAATAACCCACTCCTTCTTTTTTCTTTAATTACGAGCTTCGATTTACGTACCATATCTCGATGGCGTGTTCTAAAAGGTACAAAGCAGATTTTAAAGCAAGTTCAATATTTTAAAACTTACGAATATTTTAAATATTTTGGAAATATTTATACGTGATATTTTTAGTGTTATTGGACTAAACTTGTTCTTAAATAACACAATTATAATATTTTTGAAGAGCTCCAAAAATATTATAATTGTGGAAAATTATTTAAAATAAATATTTTAATCATTTTAGAAAAATATATTACTAGATTTAAATTTATGTTGAAAACTCTAAATTAATTTAAATGGTTTTACTTTCTTTAAGTGATTAACGGGACTTCATCATTTTAATTAATGATGAACACATATTATTTTATAAACTTTAATTTATAAAATAATATTCTATCTTAATTTCTCTCAGTGTTTTAAATTAAATAAAATGCTTAAGTATTTTTAAATAAGTATTTAAACTCACCGTTAGATCGTTTGTAGATTTCTAAATGAAGGACCTGGATTAAATACTCAAGCCCCTACCTTTTTCCTTCACTTTTCTCTTTTTCCTCTCTCTCTCTCTCTGTCTGTCTCTCTCTCAGCCCGATGTGCCTCCTTTCTCTCTCACCGTGCGGCTTCTCTCTTCCAGCTGGCACCACCATACTCTGCCCAGCCTCACCTCCACCACCGGCAGCTTCGCTCCCCACCAGCCAGTCCCTCCTCCCACCAGTGAGCTCCACGGTAGCCTCCTCCTGTTCCCATTGCAGCTTTTCCAAAATGGGTTTCAAGCCCATTTCTCTTCCTAGCACCGCCGTACATGGCCAGCTTGGCCTCCAACCACCACCAATGGCATCCCCACTCCATGGGTTTCCTTTCCATGGTCTTCTTTCTCCCTATCTCCCTCTCTTTCTAATGGGTCACTACACACACAGACACACATGGTTTCTCCACTGTGCACGGCTACCCATGCCACCTTACAACCACCACCACCATGATCCCCTGACCACCATGACCTCCCCTAGCTATTTTCATGCCCAATCGAAGTCCCTACAGCTCTCACTCTCCCCCACTCTTTCATGCATGGCTTGCACTACTCACGGCCAAATCCGCCGTCGTGATCCACCATCCGGCCACCACCTGCCACCAAGCACTTCCACCAGCCTCCCTCTTTCCCCCTAGCTCCCATGAAATTCCATAGTCCCCACCTCTCACATGCACCCTCACACTCTCGGATGCACTGTTCATGGGAGATGCTGCCGTGCTTCACCCCTCACCACCATTCCAAGGCCACCATGAACCTCCCAAGGCCACCCCTAGCCCTTCCTTAAGCTCAAACCGCCACTTTAAGTGGTGGATAGTCACAGTATGTGGCTAACCACCACTGTACATGGTTTAATCGCCACACACAACTCCTTTGATGCCTTGATCGTGATGGGCAGCGAGTGACACACGGGTTATCCCATCGATAGTATAATCCTCTATCTCTCATTATTTATGATATATGTTAGTTAATAGGTTGTGAACTGTGTTGTTAGTATTGTGGGGTTTTTTGTGAAGTGTGGCTGTGTAGTGAAGTGCTAGGCATAATTGTGTAGTGTTGTGGACTATGCTATGAAGTATGGTGTGAGATGTATGCCGTAGTTGTGATGCAGCGTGTGTGTGAAGGGAGTACATGTGGAGTGTACTCCATGTAGTGCAGCGATGCACCGTGTGACGTGCTCTATAGTGACGTGTGGCGTAGAGTGAAGAGAGTGCATGTGGTGTGTGCTTTGTGTTGTGTAGCAATGCATCGTATGGCATGTTGTGAATAAAAGAATGGTTGCATAGTTGAGGAGCATAGAATGTGTTGTGTAGCATCGGGAACTGTGTAACAGTTTCCCGAAATAGCTGTAATGTGGCTTGTAGTCCAAGGTGACGAGTGTCACCTTGTGGTTGACTTATGATTGAAAGTGTGTGTGAAGTCATGGAAAAGTGTAAGAGTAGTGCAGCGGAAGCATGACGGGAATTGTGACGTGACTCAGGATTTGTCTCGAGCTATGTGACATGACAAAGGTGCATTTGTGCATGTAGTCCTTTTGTTAAGTGTCGGGATGAACTTGTATAGGGCCGGGAAGTAGGAAGAGTACTATTGATTGGGTCAAAGCAAGTTGGTATCGAAATATAGTGCTTGTTCATATAAGCAAGCTACCAATGGATTGTGCATAGTCTTAAGCGATAAAGGGATAAGGTACATGTGCCTCTGACGAGACACGTGTGCCGGACAGGTTCACCATATATAATGGGTAATCTATTCTCAGCATGGTTGCACGATATTTAAGCCTTTGAGTTGGCTTAAAGTCATGTGGCTTGTATGGATGGGAATGAGGATTGAGTATGGGTTCGGATACATGAAAATAGTAATGGGTAAGTTGTCTAGGACTGGGATGCGTGACTTAGTCAGTTTGAGTCATGCGTTGACATATGATTGATAGAAGAATAAGACGAAGGTCTCAGTGTCTTAACCCTAAGGTGAATCATAGAGGTTCACTTTAAGGAATAAGATCCCAAAGGTTGTAGCATAGTAAATGGCACTTAAGAGCCCAGGGATGGATGGAGAGTGTTCCAAGTGAAGCATAGTTCTATTTCTAGTATAGTTGGTTATGCATTAGATAGAGAATGACGTAAGGTTATGTGTATGCATGTAAGTTACCATCTGGCACGCACACGAATGGACTGTATGGAATGACTATGGCATGAAGTCCAGGTAAGTATTACGGCGACATGAATGAAAAGGAAAAGGTATCGAAGGAATGGATTGAGCAGATTGCAATGCTGGGTAAGTAGTACTGGTAGTGCACCTAGTGCTGCACGCTGATGGAATGGATTTTCAACTCTTGGCCACGAGCGGAATCAGGTCCAAAAGACCGCTAACCCCAGCACACGAGGCGCAACAGTGTGCAATGGCCAATGAAGGCGATAAGAAAGAATGAATGCATGTTAAGAAAGAATTCATGTATGTATGAAAAGATGTATGCATGAAAAGACTCTTTAAGAAATGAAGGTAGCGAGGTGTGGGGAACTATTTTACGAGAAGAAAACATTTTAAAAGAAAAAAAAATGTTTTAAAATGAATTGGATGTGTATGTATGATATGTATGGAGTAATGCATGCATGACTAAAAACCTATGTTGTTATATTTTAACTGCATGAAGTAATGCTTATGAGTCATCGACTTATTTTAGTTTTTATGTGTGCCTTCCAAGAGACAAGATGAGCATGACGCGTTAGGACGGGCATAGCCCAATGGGAAGAGTACGAAAGCCTAGGCACGATATTTTGTACGAGAGATTTTCATTATAAAATATAATGTTTTCCGCTGTAACTTTTTAATTAAGAAAACAAGTTTTACTTATAAACATGAAGTTTTTTGTATCCTGACACGAAAGGAAAAGAAAATTTCAAAAGGAATAGTAATTCTTGTCTATTTTCTTAAAATCAATTTCTAAAGGACCCACCACAAGGACGGGCGTTACAACAGTCCCAAAACAAAGTCCAAAGATATGTCTACCCATGGCTCACTAGGAATGGCTAAGGGTGTATACAACCCATGTGGCAAAACTTTAGATTTGGCCTTTCTACATGTAATGCACCTACTACAAATGCAATTGACATCCATTTTCATCTTAGACCAAAAGAAATGTTCATGCAAAATGTCTAAGATTTTCTTGACACCAAAGTGTCCCATTAATCCCCGACCATCAGCCTCACGTACCAATAACTCACACATAGAAAAACTAGGCACACACAATTTGTTTTCTTTAAATAAGTAACCATCATGTTTGTAAAACTTACTAAATGCCGCCTTATCACATGCCATATACACATTAGAAAAGTCAGTGTCATCGGCATACATGTCTTTCACATATTTAAACCCAAGCATTTTAGCACTTATAGATGTAAGAAGTACATACCTTCGAGATAAAGTATCAGCAACAATGTTCTCCTTACCTTGCTTGTAACGGATGACCTAGGAAAAGGTCTAAATGTATTCCATCCATCTAGCATGCCTTTTATTCAACTTCCCTTGACCCTTGAAATGCTTCAAGGATTCATGATAGGTGTGGATCACAAATTCCCTAGGCCACATGTAGTGCTGCCAAGTCTCTAATGCACGGACAATGGTATAAAGTTCTTTGTCATAAGTAGGGTACTTCAAGGACGCCCCACTTAGCTTCTCATTGAAGAAGGCTATGGGCTGCCTATCCTGTATCAAAACAACTCCAATCTCTATTCTTGAGGCATTGCATTCAATCGCAAAAGCTTTGTTAAAATCAGGTAATGGTAACATAGGTGCAGAGCACAACCTTTCTTTAATAGTGGCAAAAGCATTCTCTTGATCAGCCCTCCAATGAAACCCAACATTCTTTCTAATTACTTTTTTAGTGAGTGGTACTGATAAAGTGCTAAAACTGCAATATTAAGTTGTTAAAGTGATTAAATTATTTAACTAAAAAATGAATTGAACACTTAATTATGCAGTAAATTATAAACTGGAGTCAATTGTTAAATCATGATATTTTACCCGTAAAAAAAAGTTTGTAATGAAGCTAGCACACTCACACCATCACTCGGGACACCACACTTGTAGAAAAATAAAGAGAACCAAGCACAAGCATCACTTGGACAGCACATGAAGCAAAATAGCATGCAGAAAATGCAAGAAAGTGCAGAAAATACACATGCAGAAAATGCAAGAAAATGCAGAAAATGTGGACAGCACATGAAGCAAAATAGCATGCAGAAAATGCAAGAAAGTGCAGAAAATACAGCAACCACTTCACATGCAGAAAATGTGGACAGCAACACACAAGGCAGCAGCATACATGACAGTCTACACATGCAGAAAATGCAGCTCAAACCAACGGACAGCAACACAACAAAATAACATGCAGAAAATGCAAGAAAGTGCAGAAAATACACATGCAGAAAGTTGAGTACACACATGCAGAAAATGAAAGAAGCACATGCAGAAAGTTCCAAGGCACATGCAGGACATGAAGCAGAAAATAAAGCAGCTCATCACACCACACATGCAGAAAATAAATGCAGAAAAATAAATAGAAGCAAGCACATTCACGGCTGGAACTTGGACAGCAGCAGAGAGCAACATGGACACCACATGCAGAAAAAGAAAACACATGCAGAAAGTAACATACACATGCAGAAAATGAAAGAGAACACATGCAGAAAGTTCAACTCACTTGCAGAAAATGGACACATGCACTAGCAGAAAGTTCAACTCACATGCAGAAAAAAGTAGAAACATGCAGCAGAAAAATAACATAAGCATCACACGGATAGAAACGGAACATGCACATGGACAGCAACCAAACATATGCACATGGACAGCAACCAAACATATGCACATGCAGAAACAGAACATGCAGAAATGCAAGAAATGCATCACTTGGACTCCAGAATTTTTATGTTTGTTTTGTTATTTTATTGAGTTGGCTATAAGGTTGAGAACCCTATAAAACCAACGGGGGGGCAGCAGGAGAAAGGGAGTTAGTTTGAAGTTTATTACCTAGTTAGTTTGAAGTTTATTACCTTGTTAGTTTGAAGTTTATTACCTTGTTAGTTTCAATTTTATTTCCTTAGTTAGTTTCAGTTTTTATTACTTTGTTATGGTTTTCAAGTTTATTACCCTGCTTTAGTTTCAAGTTTATTACCTTGTAATAGTTTCAATTTTATTACCTTGTTGGAGTTTCAAGTTTATTACCTTGTGTTGGTTTCAATTTCATTTCTTTAATTTAGTTTGTCTTATTTCTTCGAGTTGATATTATAGACTTTTTATTTCATTCTAAAGTTTATTTATATTTTCTTAGTTTTTGATATGGTTCCACTTAGATTTATTTTTGTTACTAAAAATATAATGTGTAACTAATTACTAAAGCTTGGGTTGTGTAATGAGATTTAATTTATTTTAGATTCTAGTGTGATGCAATATTTTGTTGTGTAATGTTGACTTCACTAAATTACTAGTCGGATTCAAAAGGAAAATAGATTGCGGCTCTTGCTCTTGTTTTGTTGTTGACGTAAGGCACAACAAAAGCTTGAATTTATCAAGGCCTCTTTCGATTGATTATGAATATAAATGTGGCTAGTAAATTAGAGAATTTCTTGAGAAAATATTGCATAAACTTGAGCTTAATTTTTATCTTCCGAATATCAATTCCTTGACTGGATTGTTAATCGAGAAATTATCTAGAATCCGAAATAAAAAGAATCTCAAACCCAACCCAAGTATTTGTTTATTGTTTCTTGCAAGTTTAATTCATTTGCTACACACTTTCTCTAAGTCTCTTAGTTTTAGTAATTTTAGAAACATAGATCCACATCCATTTTCATCTTTCACAATCGATACATCCTTTACACAAAGAAAATCTCACAAACGCTTTGATAACCCATTGTCCCTGTGAATTCGATCTTGGGACTTACCCTTGTATTACTTTGACAGCTTCTACGCTTGGAAGACAACATTATAAGCTGAGTCAGGTGCAGCAATGGTGCTAAAATCTTTAACAAAACATTGATAAAAACTAGCTAAGCCATGAAAGCTTCTTACCTCAGTGATGCTCTTTGGCGTTGGCCACTCCTTGATGACCTTGACTTTTTCTTCATCCACTCCAATACCTTTTGTACTAACAATATAACCAAGGAAAACAACTTTCTCAATGCAAAAGGTACATTTCTTGAAATTATCATACAACTTTTCACATCTCAACACATATATCAAATTCTCAATATTTTCATTTAAGTCCTTCATGTACACTAGGATATCATCAAAGTATACAGCCACAAACTTGCCTATGAACACATGTAGGACATGGTTCATTAATCTCATGAAAGTACTGGGCACATTTGTAATGGCATAACCAACCATTCACAAAACCCATACTTAGTCTTAAAAGTAATTTTCCATTCATCACCCACAATCATTCTAATTTGATGGTACCCACTTTTAAGATCCATTTTACTAAAAATACATGAGCCATGCAATTCATCAAGCGTATAATCTAATCTAGGAATGGGATGGCGATACTTTATCCTGATATTATTGACCGCCCTGTAATCAACACACATCCTCCACGTGCCATCCTTCTTTGGCACTAGTAGCACTAGCACTACACATGGGCTTACGCTCTCCCTCACATACCCCTTACTCATCAAATCCTCAACTTGCCTCTGAAGCTCCTTTGTCTCCTTTGGATTACTCCAATTGGCTGGTTGGTTTGGAATAGCAGCTCTAAGCACAAATCAATATGATGCTCAATGCCTCTAATGGGTGGCAACTCATTAGGCATATCCTCTGGGAATACATCCTCAAACTCATGCAACAAAGAAATAGCCAAACTAGGAAGAGATTGGTTAGTTTCATCAAGATTAAGATCAGACTCTTTATAGAAAGGAAAGATCATAGGGTGATCTGCTAAGAGAGCCCTCTTAACCTCACTCTCTCTTGCATAGAAACTTACTTTTCTCTCTACAAAATCTCTTTCTTTTTTGCTCATTTTCACTCTCACTCTTTCTTTTTTGCTCAATCTCTTTTTCACTCTTTATTTTTTGATCACGTTCATTTTCACTCTTTATTTTTTGATCACGCTCATTTTCACTCTTTCTTTTTTGATTGTTCTCATTTTCACTCTTTCTTTTTTGAGCAACCTCACTTTTCAGTTTAAGTTGGTCCTCATGGACCTGTCTTGGAGTTAAAGGAGCATGCTAGATTGTTTTGCCCCCATTTACAAAGCTGTATGATTGAGCTGAGATATTGCATATTTTAACTATTTAAAACCAATGTATTTTAAATTCCTCATGACATTATTATTGGTTTTAGATGGAAAAATAGTTAATAAGCATAAATTCGAGTTGTGATTTTTAAATTGATTAATATCATGTTTATGCTTAATTTTATAACTATGGTTTAATTGGACAATATTTCCTCACATATATAATATATTTTTAATAATCTATTTTTTTTTTTTTATTTATTTCGAGTGTTATTTCCTTATTTTCAGTTTAAATAATTTTCAAAAAAAAGGTCTCTACAACTTTGGGGGATCAAGAAAAAGTAAGCAACCAAACTTCTGCTGGAAAGAAGGCCTCAGAAGTATCCAGTAATGGACTACCAGGAAACATGGTCAAGGTTTCCCTAACTAGTAGAAGATTGATGGATGGAAGTGCTTCATGGGCTTCACTCCCTTCTTGTCTTGCAAAGCTCGGAAAGGAAGTTATGAAGAACAAAGATGCTGCACAGCTGGCAGCAATAGAGGCCATACAAGAGGCTTCTACTGAGAACTTACTTCAATGTTTGAGCATATATTCTGAGTTAAGTACCTCTGCTAAGGAAGATAACCCTCAGCCGGCAGTTAAACAGTTCTTGACTCTTCATGCAAGCTTAAATAATGCTTGCATGATTGCTGATTCCCTATCTAAATTTTGTTCTGGGGGTACATCCCCAGATCATGAAGAAAACCTGTCAGAAGAAGCACTAAAGTTAACATCCAACAGGCGAAAACATGCAGCTTCATGGGTCCAAGATGCATTGGCAACCAATCTGTCACTCTTTTCAATTTTTAGCAAAGACCCTACCTTGACTCGAGCTGCAGCTCCAACGCCCTCTCAAAGTCAAAAGGCCATACCAGAAAATCAACTCTCACGGCAGCAACTTGCAGCAGCAGGTCTCTCATTCGGAACACACACAGCAGCTCACGAAAAAGAGAAGAATTTCCACCGAAAACATGCAACTCACAGCATGCAGAAAAGTCAAGCTCACAGCATGCAGAAAAGTCAAGCAAAGCAGCAGAAATTCAACTCACAGCAGCTACACATGCAGAAAGTCTTTCACGACAGTTAACACATGCAGAGGAAATATTCACATGCAGCAGAAATCAAAAATCACGGCACCTTCACCTCAATGCAGAAAAGTCAATCAGAACATCCAGAAAATGGCAAGTTGGAATTCACGGAAGTTAAAGCAAAGCACATGCAGAAAATTAAAACTCAAACATGCAGAACGTGGTACACAGCATCAATGACGGCTGGAACTCAAAACAGCACATGCAGCTCAACAAGCAACACTCGGACAGCAGAGAAAACCGAATACATGCAGAAAATCAGGAAGTTGACAGCACATGCAGAACGTGGTGACCAACATCATTCACGGATAAAAAGAATAGCAACTCTCACACAAGCTGACCTTATAAATACTAAGGGATTGAAGCTTAAAAAAGAACAACTCTTTTCTCTTCTTTACATAGTATACGGAGGCAGCTTCAGTTTCAGCTTATTTGATTTTCAGTTTCAGCTTATTTGATTTTCAGTTTCAGCTTATTTGAGCTTCAGTTTCAGCTTATTTTATTTCAGTTTCAGCTTATTTTCAGCTTCAGTTCATTTTATTTCAGTTTCATTTTATTTCATCGGCAGCACTTCATTTTATTTTTCTGTTCTACAGTTTTCATTTCTAGTTTTTAATATTCAGACGTAACTCTGTTTTGATGGTAGACGGACAGTTATTTTGTTACGTTGGAACATTTTACGTTAAAGATGGAAGCTATGAGCTTTGAGTTTATTTTTCATTCAGCATTTATTTTTTTTCTTTCTTTCGTGTAGCACTGATCTTCTTTCTTTTCGTTTAATTCAGCATTTAGCTTACTTCTTTTGTTTCGGCAGATTTAGCCTTAGTTTCTTCTTAGCTATCATTCGGCGGCCAGTCTTTATTTTTTTCTCTTCTTGTTTTACGTTATCATTGTCCAGAGCTTAGGGGTCGGTTTCATTTTTATGGCTTTGCTTAGATTAATTTTTGTTGAACATGTTTCATTTTCGGCAGCTTTAGTTTTATTCTTTTCGGTTGTTTTGTTGAGAAATTTATTTTCTGTTAACTTATTTCATGTTATTTATTTTTCAAACTTCTTTAATCTTTCTTTTCTTTGAACATTTTCAATTTTCAGTTTGTGTTTTATTAATTACTTTCTAATCTAGTTTAATTCTTAATGTAGCTTTATTAATTTCTGAATTTAATCTTTTAGTCATTTACATTTCAAATCCGACAATCAAAAAAAAATCTAAAAACATGAATCTAGTCCATGACTAGTAATCCTTTCCATTCATTGCACATACCATCTGTTTTTTTTTCTTTGTGAAGTTTTTCACACTTTTTCAACGAGTTTAATTTTTGAGTAACTTTCCCTGAGGAGACGATCTAGGAATTTATTCCTTATTATTACACGACATCCTCCTGCACTTGGGAGAGCATTAGTGCTACTCATTTTTGAGTGAGTCACTGTACATATTCTTGAACCCATCATGGGTCACCCTCTTATGATATTGCCATGACCTCCCCAACAAAATATGGCCAGCATGCATAGGCACAACATCACAAAGCATCTCATTCTGATACTTCCCAGTTGAAAAAGTAACTAACACTTGTCCATCCATCCTAACCTCCCCACAATCATTCAACCACTACAATTTGTATGGTCTAGAGTGTTTTTAGGGTTGGTAAATTCAATTTCTCAACCAAAGTAGTCCTAGCCACATTAGTACAACTCCCCCCATCAATGATCATACTACATACCTTGTTGTTGACATGGCATCTAGTATGGAAAATGTTCTCTCTCTGTTGCTCTGCATCATCCACCTTAATGTGTGTTTTGAGAGCACGCTTGGCAACAAGAGACTCACATGTCACGGGGTATACCACTCTATTATCATCACTAGCATCAACCAACTCGGGCATCTCATCACTATCATGCTCACTCTCAGTCATCACCTCTCCATTGTCACGCATAATCATCACCTGCTTGTTTGGATATTGAGAAGGGATGCGCTCTGAACCCAAATACTTAAAGCATTTAATATCTCTATTCCTTGAAGGTTGTGATTCTACCTTGGGTTTGTTGCTAGTTCCCTCATTCCTATCCCACTTTGATTTACAAGTAGTGCTATAAACTAAAGTGTACCTTGATGTCCTTTTTCTCTTTAACTGCCTCTCCACCTTCATAGCAATGTGCACCATATCTTCTATCTCCACATAATGCTCTAATTCAATGGCATTGGCTATTTCTCTATTCAAACCACTATAAAATCTAGTCATGGTGGCCTCCCGGTCCTCCTCTACATTGGCCCGAATTATCACCACCTCCATCTCCTTATGGTAATCCTCCACACTCCTAGACCCCTATGTAAGATTTTAGAGTTTTTGGTAAAGTTCCCAATAGTAGTGGCTAGGTACAAATCTCCACCTCATGAGAGCATTCAACTCACCCCATGTCTTTATAGGCCTCTCATAATTCCTCATCCTATTGGTCACTAATTGATCCCACCAAATAATAGCATAATCAATGAACTCAATCACCGCCAACTTCACTTTCTTCTTCTCATAACTCTAGGTAAACCTCAAGGTCAGTTTTATCTTGAAAAGATGATATTTTCATTTTGATGCTCCCAAGATCTCTATCTACACCATCCCAACCCCCTAGGTTCCTCTCAAGTCCTCTTTCACGCCTAACGCTTCTATGTCTACCTGACCGAACTTCAGATATTAGGTCTTCCTCATCCTCACCATCTCCTTCATCTTCATACTCATGTTCTCTTCTAGGCTCACGTCTTCTCCTATTTCTCCCACCTTGCATATTTTTAATATATGCTTCTTGATGATCCATCCTCTCTCTCACTTCTACCGTGTTCAACCACTCAAACTATCGTTGCATGGCCTACAATACAAAGGAGTTATTTGCCATCCCCTTTGGTGATGAGTCACTTTTATGAGACATCGTATGTGCTGCACACAAAAAAAAAAGTTAGCGGAAAAAGACCCCACACACTTACTTACGTGTTTACACTAGAATAATGGCACTCCACTCGTGTTTCACTCTTAATTGGCTTTTTCCTAATAACGATCTTACAATCTCTTGCCTTTTACCTCAAGAGTTTTCCCACTCAAGTTCTTTAAGAACTAATTTAACTCAATTAAGACAATACAACCTTGTTTTATCGCAACTAGTAATTAGGTCCAAGAAACAAAAACAAGAAAAACGTGGAAGGAATAAAATGACACGAGAATTAAGGATATTATAGGAATGGAAGAGTAACTATAAGACAAGATACCAATTATAATGATGTATGTAGCCCTTTTGATGATAAGACTCAATAAAAAAAAAATTGGATTTCTATACTCTTCTTCTTCTTTATTTATTTATTTTTTTTAAGAAATTGACAAAACCCTAATAATAACACAAAAACCCTAAGAACAAGTGATTATGGCAATGTTAAGAACAAGAAATTTCGGACAACACAAAAACCCGAATAGAAGATGATTTCGGCTGCCCTAAGAATAGTGAGGAAATTCAGCAGCCACCTTTTTTTTTGTAACCCTAATCAAAGACTAAGGAAACCCTAGAAAACAACGAGAAATTTGGCAGCGCTAGGAAGAAGGAAATTCTTGCACTTTTTTTTTTTATAAGTAATGCAAGAATTAAAAAATAGAATAAGACCTGATTGGAAATCGGGCTTTGAATACCAAATGACATGAACCCGAGGAATTAGAATACCTTGAACCCACAATCAATTTGAAAACTAACCCAAGAAAGCCAAAATCATGTCAATGGATAGAGAATCTAGACTCGTTGAGAACTTTTTTTAAGAACCTAGATTATATTAAAATCTAGACCCATTGACGAACCCGTCTCAAGAATCCAGATTACAAGGGGGAACGCTACAAAGATTGTGATTTACTTTTGATAAGTTCAAAAGTTTAATTAAGAACAAGATGAGTAAACTTAACTCACAATGAAAATTCAATATTGTCTAAATAGCTTGTGTTGGCCAGCCACATGCCTTAAATACCCTTCCTAAACTAAAATTTGTGAACCTTTCTCTCAAAAATACCCCTTGACTGAAAATAAACCCCCTAGAAACACTATGGATGGCGGCCCCCCTCCCCCCCTTGATGCTTAACATAAAACCCTAGTTTTTGCTTAACCTAACTTTCCAAATAAACCCTTGGCCAAAATACAAGGCCTTCCCAAAAACCCTAGTTCATAGGAAATAAGACATATGTGGGCCAAGCATCTTCATGCTCACTTATTCTAAACTAATAAAATAAATCCTTGAAACAAGGCCCGAACAATAACTCTAAGTCATGTCTTCCATAGCTTGTATCAAGTGGACTAAAACTGGTTGTCCTTCCTTCAAGCCCATCTTGAGTGTTTGGCTCTCGCTAGCTTCATCCCAAGTGGATTGCACCAATCCTTGTATTGCTTCCTTGATCTGCTTGACTCTTGATCTTGTAATTGGCCCATTTGGAACTTGCAAAGGATCTTTAAGGGTAGGCCTACCTTGGTTCTCATCATGCTACTACTCATCATATTACAAATGATTTTAATAACTTGAATATTTCATCTGAACAATATAGTGGTAGAGATTCAATATGTGTTGGAGATGGTTTTGCTGATACCCATCCAAAATTTCGGTGACTCCTGTCTATCCTCTACTTCTTTTTTCCTTTGCACTTTATTGCATGTTCCATATATTTCCCAAAACCTTGTGTCTATTCTGCATTTATGCATTGATAATTCATATTATTTTGAATTTCACTCCACTCATTTTACTGTGAAGGACAAAAAGACAAAGAAGGTGCTCCTCGCAGGGCCTACCTTGGTTCTCATCATGCTGCTACTCATCATATTACAAATGATTTTAATAACTTGAATATTTCATCTGAACAATATAGTGGTAGTGATTCAATATGTGTTGGAGATGGTTTTCCATCCAAAATTTCGGTGACTCGTGTCTATCCTCTACTTCTTTTTTCCTTTGCAATTTATTGCATGTTCCATATATTACCCAAAACCTTGTGTTTATTCTGCATTTCTGCATTGACAATTCATATTATTTTGAATTTCACTCCTCTTATTTTACTGTGAAGGACAAAAAGACAAAGAAGGTGCTCCTTGCAGGGCCAAAACATAATGGCCTCTATGTTTTCCCCTCTAAGTCAGCTCAACCAAATAGTCCTACCACTCATCTTGGTGAAAGAACAACACTGACCCAATGGCACCGAAGGCTAGACCATCCTTCCTTAACCCTTGTCTCACAGGTTCTACATGAAAAATGTCTACCGTTTTCTTCTTCTACGTCAAACGTTTTTGGTTTAGAATGTCCTCTTGCTAAGGCCCATCAATTACCATTTTGTAATAGTCAGACTTCTTATTCTAGACCCCTTCAATTACTTTGTACTGACGTTTGGGGCCAATACCCTATGTTTTTCAGTTGGGTTTCAAATACTATATTTCATTTGTTGATTAATTCACATGTTATGCATGGTTGTTTCCACTCAAACTTAAATATGATGTTGTTACTCTTTTTAGCACCTTTTTGCCATATATTGAACATTTATTTCATTCCAAACCTATCACACTTCAAATTGATGGTGGGGGTGTAACGCCCGTCCTTATGGTGGGTCCTATAGAAAATGATTTTAATAAAAATAGACGAGAATTAAAAAGGTTACAACGGAAAACATTATGTTTTATAATTAAAGTCTCTTGTACAAAATAACTTGCCTAGGCTTTCATGCTCTTCTCATTGGGCTGTGCTCGTCCTGACACGTCATGGTCATCTTGTCCCTGGGAGGGCACACATAAAACTAAAATGAGTCGATGACTCGTAAGCATTACTTCATACAGTTAAAATATATGAACGTAGGTTTTCAGTCATGCAGTTATCACTCCATACATATCGTATACTTATCATGCATAGACATGCAGTTCATTTTAAAAACGTTGCGAGGTGGGGTTTTTCTTTAAAAACATTTTCTTTTCATAAAACAATTTCCCATGCCTCGCTGCCTTCATTTCTTAAAGAATCTATTCATGCATACATCTTTTGATACATACATGCATTCTTTCTTAACATGCATACATTCATTCTTTCTTATCACTTTCATTGGCTATTGCACACTGTTGTGCCCCATGTGCTAGGGTTAGTGATCTTTTGGACCTGATTCTGCCCATGGCCATGGGTTGGGAATCCATTCCGTCAGGGTGTAGCACTAGGTGCACTACGAGTACTACTTATCCGGCATTGCAATCTGCCCAGTCCATTCCTTCGGTACCTTTTCCTTTTTCGTTCATGTGGCCGTTACGTATCTTCATACATCATGCCTTCAGTCTATTCATTCCTTTTCAGTTCTTTCATTTCTTTTCAGTTCGTTCAGTCCTTTACAATTCTTTACACTCCTTTCATTCAGTTCTTACAGTTCTTTACAGGTCTTCAGTTCATTTCATTCATAAAGTCATTTTACAAAAAAATAGTTTTCTTTCTTTTCAAAAAATTCATTTTAAAAGCAGTTTTCTTTCATTTGCATCTTTTAAAAATGTGAGTTCGTGCATCTTTTAAAGCATCGGTTCATGTCCTTTCCTTTCGTGAACATACATATAACATGTACCATGTATAGCATCCATCCACATGCATACACTTACATACGTTGCGTGCGTGAAAATGGTTTGCCATGAAGGGTCGTTACTTACTTATAATTGAAAACTTATGCTTAGCTTTCTTTTTTGTAAAGCGTCTCTCGTAGAGAAAAGCGTCAATTCGTAAAGCAGTTTAGAGAAAAAGCATTTCATTTTCCTTTTCATTCATTTAAGAAAACTCTAGAAGAGTATGAATGCAATACTTACCTAGAATTCATGCCATACTCATTCCATGCAGTCCATTCGTGTGAGTGTCAAATGGCAACTTACATGCATACACATAACCTTACGTCATTTTCTATCTAATGCATAGGCAAGTATACTAGAAATAGAACTATGCCTCACTTGGAACACTCTCCATCCATCCTTGGGCTCTTACGTGCCATTTACTATACTAAAACTTTCGGGGTCCTATTTCTTAAAGTGAACTTCCATAATTCACCTTAGGGTTAAGACACTAAGACCTCCGTCTTATTTTTCAATTTCCACATTCCGATGCATGATTCTGATCGACAGAGTCATGCATTCCAACCTTAGACGATATATTCGTCACTACCTTCACATACTTAGCCAATACTCAATCCTCATTCCCATCGATACAAGCCACATGAATCTAAGCCAATCTGAGGGCTAGAGGTATATGTATCTTATCCCTTTTATCACCTAAGACCAACTTATAATTCTACGAACACTCGCTTGTATAAACAATCTCCATACTCTGATGCCAACTTGCTTAGACCCGGTTGATAGGACTCTTCCTACTTTTCGGCCCTATACAAGTTCATCCCAACACTTAACAAGAGGATTGCATCTACAAATACAGCTCGAGACAAATCTCGATTCACAGCACGACGCCTGTCGTGCTTCCGTTGCACTACTCTGATACTTTTTCACCACTTCCCACATACTCTCAGCCATAAGTCAACCACAAGGTGACACTCGTCACCTTGGACTACAGGCCATGTCACAGCTATTTCGGGACACTGTTACACAGTTCCCGACGCTGCACAATACACTATATGCTCCTCAACCATGCAACCACCCTTTATATGCGACATGCCTTATGGTGCATCGCTACACAACACAGAGCACACGCCACGTGTACTCTTTTCACTTTATGCCACATCTCGTTATGGCAGACGTCACACAGTGCATTGTTGCATTACATGGAGTACGCTCCACGTGTAATCCCTTCACACCACGCCGCATCACAACTACGCCATACACCTCACACCCATACTTTATAGCATAGTCCACAACACTACACAATTATGCCCAACACTTCACTACGCAACCACACTTCACTTCACAACTACGCAGCGAGCTCCACAATTACTAACTAGACAGTCTGTAACAGCCCGCTAGAAATTCAATGGTGGAATTTCTATAGACTTTAGAAATCTCGTGAAAACTTATGGATTTTTCACGAATCGATCAATCATACAGGTTTTAATCTGTCAACATAATCAGTGTTACCACTCACTATGGTGCCAGAAATGCGATTTTAATCGTTTGAAGTATTTAGAAGTGTCAGAATACGTTATAGTCTACACCACTAGACTCGGTTGGATATTTAGGATTTTATGGCCCAATAACCCATTTTCATAATTTCGGACAAAACGACTGTTCGAAACTGTGAATTTATTTATAGGGGCACTTCAGGGTTGAGTTTTGGTAAACGGTTTTTACTGTAGGTTAATATGAATATTTAGGATTTTTCAATACTAAGTTTATTGTGCATTTTTTCAGAGTGAATAGTAACCTCGATAAGCGTACTAAGTGCAGTGTTTTAAAAATCACAGTGTAGAATGTCCAAATTAGGTTAGAGAAGTTTTATTTGGACACTTGGAAAGATCTAAGCCACACATAGTGAATAGTATTAGACACTTGCAGAAAGAGGAACCATTAGATGGATTTGTGAAGGAAATCAAGGTGTGGGATCATGTCATCTAAGCAAAACCTTTTTCATCTGATCAACCAAATTGAGCCAAATCAAAGAGGGTTTCAACCCAAGTGAAATCCTAAATGGTTGGAATCCAATTGAAACCCCAAAAACTTGGTTGAAACCGAAACCCTAAACGGTTTCCCCAAACCCTAAAATTGGCCTTCAAACACTTTTTGATCCAATTTCTAGCATTGTGTTTAATCACTTGATTAAATCACTTCCACATGGTATTAATTTCTCAAATTCTTGTCATGACATCATCATCCAACCTTTTAAACCTTGGAAATTTGATTGGGCCACGAAAAATTGGATTTTGGCTTGATAGCATCTCAAACCCTAACCAAACCCCCTTTAAACCCCAAATTGAAGCCCACTTAGTTGGGGCCCACCAAGGCACACGATTTTGGCCACCTTGGCAAGGCTTCTTGGAGAAGTTTCCTCCCCCACATGGTAGACCATTCACTGCCCTTGGCTGCACCCAATAGTGCCTTGATGAGATGGAGAAACCCACCCCATCAACCTCCATAACTCACAGCTTCTGCAGGCTGTCCTTTCCCCTCTCTATTTTCCACTTAAGGTCACATATCTACCTCCAATAAATGGTCATTCAGGTCCATATCTTCCCCCTACAGAATTCTTGAGTCGTGCAAGTCACACTTACTTCCCTTTCATCACTTCTTCACCCCGTTCTTAGAGAGAAACCCAAAAGAGCTCTCTCTGGCAGATTTTTGTATCTTCTTGCGTGGATCTTTTCGACCATTTTTAATTATTTTCACATGATGACTCCTTCATAAAAGTTTTTTTTCTTTGAGTCTAGTTTCTGTATATATATTATTTGTATCATTCCATGGTCATTTGTGCTGTCAAAAGTATTTTTAACTATGGAAAGGTCATTCGGGGCGTGAATCTGGAGAGTATGTTATGTTTTGGAGTTTTTGACCAAGCTAATGGACATATCTTGGTCCGAAAATTTTATGGAGTGTTTTTAGCTTGTGTTTAAGAGTGTTCATAGAGGTTTTTTTGCATGACTAAAGCTTTCGATGATAGATTTTCTTAGATCTAGAAACTTGAAAACTGGAAGTGGCAAAACAGTTTTTATTTGGAGAAAGTTTGAATAATTCGAGGTTTGATCTTACTCTAAAGGCTTTGATATTTTTATATGATGATCCTAAGTCTCTTATTTTCATGTTAGGATATTATTTTGAAGATATTTAGTATTAGTTTCAAATATATGATTTTTCTATGCAAGAGGATTCCGGTTAGGCCTAAGATTTGATGTGTTTGGGTTAGATCTATGTTTTATTGATTTTTAGCCATGTGATTTCAAGTTTGATGGTTGGATCCTATTTAATACACATTATTAAACCATGTGATGTTTTATTTCAAAGATCTCACATTGTTAAGCCATTGATCAAGAGACTTATCAAAACTAGTTGAGGAAAAAGTTTATATTTTTGGACTAAGTGTAAAACCAAAAACTCCAAGTGTTAATTTGTGATTTTGGTGACTTTATTTGGATGATTTAAAGCATGGTTGATCTTAGGATGATGTTGTGAATATGTTAGAAGTAAGATTTGATTTTTTTTGGAATTCTTGGAGATGTTTTGATCTAGGGTCAAAGCTTGTGATTCAAGGATTTGGATCTTTTTACAAAAAGTTTGGTATTGATTATTAGCTTTGTCTAAATGGATGTTTTAAGTATGATTGTAAACTTAGAATAGGAAGATCTTTGTTGTAAAATTTTGGTTTAAGCATGAGTTTTGAAGTTGGAAGGAATTGCAACAAAAATAAAGATAAATAGCCTATGGATGTTTCAGCTATAGTGTGTTTTCCATAGTTGTGTTTTGTTTTAAATCTTTCTGAGTTAATATTTGAGTCTAGGACAAAATTTACATGAGGAATGTAAATTTTGGAAACTTTTTGAATTAGGATGTGAAATCCTTAAGTTAGGGGTAAAATTGTTATTTTTCCACATGTAGAGGGTAAAATGATAATTTTACTCTAAGTTACCTTGTTTTCATGTTTCTAATTATTATTAATTAAATTTCTTACTTTTAGAATGATCATTTACAGTTACTCGTGTTTCACGCTTTATTCTCGTAGAACGTGACGATCGAGGTAAGTTAGCTTCTAACTTACTATCACTTTATTGTGTATGTATGATGGGTAAGGGAACTGCAATTTATGTATATATGTTATCATATATGTCATGCTATGCCACGTCATAACATGTTTATCTGTTATACATGATTTATTCTATCACGAATATTTATCTGTTACACAATCTATTTTGTCATGTATTGCTATATGTTATAAGTATGCCATATGTTACATGTATATCATATCATGTTTCATTCACCATTGCAAGTATGTCATGTTAAGTAAAGAAGTCTGATCAAGTTTATGTTAAGTCAAGTTTCAAATCACGTTCAAGTTAAGTTATTCATGTCAATCATGACCGTAAGTGCTAGGATGGGGTAATGTCCCAGTGGAACTCATTTGTTCACGCTGGAGTGTCTAAATAGGTGTGAAATTCCCTGGGTTGACGAAGTACAGTCAACAGGTTGCAAATGGGGCCTAATTAGCTGGTCATCGGAGCGTGCCAGGCACTAACGCCGATGGTGCCATATTGTATTTTATGTATATTCATGGGGCCACAACAACTGTAGAGCATACACTACATGAGACACAGCAATTGTGACACGTAGAATATGTGGGGCCACAACAACTGTGGAGTATGTATTAACGCACTCACAGCTGGTGTAGATACCTGTGTTGTGATGCGGTAATCGGCAGGGACACGCGGCTCTAGGGGACCCGTGTAGCACCCATATGGTCACGTTATTAATCAAGTCAATTGAATAAGATTCTAAGTTCATGTCAAGAAGTTAAGAATAAGCAATCATGGTGACCCTATGAGATAAGAATAAGTTTCAGATCAAGTCCACGTTAAGACAAGTTTCAGATCAAGTTTATGTTATGTTATGTTATGCTCACGTACAAGTTATGTTCATGTTCACATGAAGTTTCAAGTTCATGTTCATATCATGTTATGTTCATGTTTATGATATGTTCAAGCTTACGTTCATGTTATATTATGTTCATGTTCATGTTATGTTTCAAGTTCATGTTTCTGTCATGTTATGTTCACGTACATGTTATTTTCAAGTTTACGTTCTTGTTATGTTATGTTCACATTCACATTATGTCTCAAGTTCACGTTTATGTCATGTTATGTTCAGGTTTATGTTAAGTTCAAGTTCATATTTATGTTATGCATGTTCACGTTCATGCTATGTTTCAAGTCCATGTTATGTTTCAAGTTTCACGTTCATGTTATGTTGCTAGTCCATGTTATGTTTTAAGCTCAAGTTCATGTCATGTTAAGTCAAGTTCAATTCACGTTTAAGTTCAGGTTATGTTGTGGAGTACGTATTATATTTTATGTTACTTATAATGCGTGGGGCCACAACAACTGTGGAGTACGTATTATATTTTATGTACGTATAATACGTGGGGCCACAACAACTGTGGAGTACGTATTATATTTTATGTTATTTATAATGCGTGGGGCCACAACAACTGTGGAGTACGTATTATATTTATGTTACTTATAATGCGTGGGGCCACAACAACTGTGGAGTACGTATTATATTTTATGTTACTTATAATGCGTGGGGCCACAACAACTGTGGAGTACGTATTATATTTTATGTTACTTATAATGCGTGGGGCCACAACAACTGTGGAGTACGTATTATATTTTATGTTACTTATAATGCGTGGGGCCACAACAACTGTGGAGTACGTATTATATTTATGTTACTTATAATGCGTGGGGCCACAACAACTGTGGAGTACGTATTATATTTTATGTTACATGAAGTATGGGGCCACAACAACTGTGGAGCATACACTACATGAGACACAACAATTGTGACATGTAGAATACGTGGGGCCACAACAACTGTGGAGTACGTATTATATTTTATGTTATGTGTATTCATGGGGCCACAACAACTGTGGAGCATGAAGTATGGGGCCACAACAACTGTGGAGCATACACTACATGAGACACAGCAATTGTGACATGTAGAATACGTGGGGCCACAACAACTGTGGAGTACGTATTATGTTTTATGTTACTTGAATACGTGGGGCCACAACAACTGTGGAGTACGTATTAATGCACGTTATTAATCAAGACAATTGAATAAGATTCCAAGTTTATGTTAAGTCAAGTTTTAGATCAAGTCCATGTTATGTTATGCTCACGTACATGTTATGTTCATGTCATGTTATGTTCAAGTTTAGTTATTTTCAAGTTCTTATTTATGTTATGCATGTTTACGTTCATGTTATATTTCAAGTCATGTTATGTTGTTTGTTCATGTTATGTTTTAAGCTTAAGTTTATGCCATGTTAAGTCAAGTTTCAGTTCATGTTTAAGTTCTGGTTAAGTCATGCTATATGTCAAGTTATACTATGTTTATGTATGACTATAATTATGCATTTATGCTTTTACTGCCATGCATGCATTTTTAACCTGTGTGTGAGTTTTATGTTAACTTACTGAGATTTGTAATCAAATCTCACTGTGGTAGTCCCAACTACCATTCCCCGAATGGTAGATCTTGTTACAGGACCCAAAGGAGAATTGGAATCTGACCAACTGAATACGGTCGACTAGGCCACGGTGCGATGTTGATGATGGTATAGTATTTAACTTAGGTTAATACTTGTACTTTTGGAGTTGTATCTCAAGTATTCTTTTGATCACAACCATTTTAGACTAGTGTGGTGATCACGGCTTTTTAGTATGCCTTTATGTATGAAATATGTTTCAAGTATTTGGGATATTTTTAGTTTGGTGCATAGTATTGCTAAAGAAAAAAAATTATCCGCTGCGAATATTGCATAATGCTAGATGCATGTTAGGAACATTGCATCTTATATGTCATGAACGGGGGCAGGTAACCTTGTGTTGCATGTCTCGACGCTTCAAATGTCCGTTCAATCCCAAGCGGAATTTGGGGGCTGTCACACAAGGTTACCTGCCCCCGTTCATGACATATAAGATGCAATGTTCCTAACATGCATCTAGCATTATGCAATATTCGCAGCGGATAATTTTTTTTCTTTAGCAATACTATGCACCAAACTAAAAATATCTCAAATACTTGAAACATATTTCATACATAAAGGCATACTAAAAAGCCGTGATCACCACACTAGTCTAAAATGGTTGTGATCAAAAGAATACTTGAGATACAACTCCAAAAGTACAAGTATTAACCTAAGTTAAATACTATACCATCATCAACATCGCACCGTGGCCTAGTCGACCGTATTCAGTTGGTCAGATTCCAATTCTCCTTTGGGTCCTGTAACAAGATCTACCATTCGGGGGGAATGGTAGTTGGGACTACCACAGTGAGATTTGATTACAAATCTCAGTAAGTTAACATAAAACTCACACACAGGTTAAAAATGCATGCATGGTGGCAGTAAAAGCATAAATGCATAATTATAGTCATACATAAACATAGTATAACTTGACATATAGCATGACTTAACCAGAACTTAAACATGAACTGAAACTTGACTTAACATGGCATAAACTTAAGCTTAAAACATAACATGAACAAACAACATAACATGACATGACATATACGATAACATACATACATAAATTGTAGTTCCCTTACCCATCACACATACACAATAAACTGATAGTAAGTTAGAGGCTAACTTACCTCGATCGTCGCGTTCTATGAGAATAGAGTGCGAAAGACGAGGAACTGCACAACAACTGGAAGAGAAACACTCACGTCCTTAAGATTTTCACTTCTGAACTTAATTGCCATATTATGAGCACTTGCAACACCACGGGCAATGTGAGGTTTCACGCTAGTTTCAAAATCTACTGAATCTCGTGCTTTTCATCTTTCCATCATTGAGATTAATCTCCACCATAGAGTTATAATACAATTGTCGGTACCAAAGTCCCTGATGACATCTTGCACTCTAGCCATCACTGAATTCACCAATTCACTGCCACAGTTTTATTTGTCAAAAGTCAAATTATTACAATTAAATTAGTTGGAACTTACGTACATGAGCAGAAAAGGTGGAGATGCTAAAGTCTAAGAATTTAAGTTAAAATAAATCTGGAAGCTATATATATATATTATATAAAGCAAGCTTATCTTCTTCGAATTTGATTGGGTCTATGGCATCTAGGTGCTGCATAATATCTTCAACAAAGACTGACACCTCCCTCCAAAGTCAAGAAAAACTGCCTTTGTAAACGGTGATGGCTCTGGACAATCATCACTGGGAGTATCAAGAATGTAAAAGTAATCCTTAAAAGTACCCTTCTCAACCCACGGTGACACCAGAATGGTGGGGACTCGAACACCCAACCGGTCGAAACGGAAGTAATAGGGGTCAGGCCCAACTATCCCGTTAGGGTTAGGCACACCAGATATAGGTGTAGACACGTGGTCATAGAACCTCCCCCCATGCTCGTCGTAAATTAACAACAGAGCCATCTCGTTCCACTGCGGGCTAGCCCTCAGAGTCTCGTACACCTCCTTCACGAACCTCTGCTAGATCGCCACGTCGTGAGACGGGTGGTCGTCGTT
>QGSO01000621.1:0-34204 GCA_011037825.1 Carya cathayensis
TTTTCTAGCAACTTCTACCAATAAACTTGATATCAACATCATAAATAAGAACAAGGCCAATATTCAAGCTTGAATATTTCTCATATATATTAGAATTACCACAATAGATGATCACTGTGCATATATTCCCACATTCCAATATCACCCTTATAAAACTTCACAAAAGGACAAGGGTGTGCTACTAATGGTTGATCTACCCAAAACTTCACATCAAGTTTAAATATTGTTAGCTACTTATTATACGTTTTGTTTTTATGATTATTTTGCTAATTCTGTATGGCAGTATAAGCCCCTCTTGTGAAACAAACTAATTAAAATTAATCCTAGTGAAATAAGGAACCCATGTTGTAGAACTAAAAGGATATTATTGTGTTATTGAATTTAACAATTGATATATTTTTTTCTTCAGAATTCCACGGTTTGTCTAAACTGAGCAAGCTAAAGCACTTAGATTTAAGTTTCAATATGTTCGGGAATCAAATTTTAAGAGTTTTGGGTGCCCTCCCAGCCCTCAAGTCTCTGAACCTAAGTGACAATGGAATCTAAGGGCCGTTTTCTATCAAAGGTATATATGAGCATTTAATTAACTTGAGTTTTTTTAGATGCTTCAATTAAGAAATAGCTTTCTGTCTATTTTTTTTTTCACACTTACTGTCTTCACATTCCTTGGTAGATTTGGCAAATTTAAGTAGGCTAGAGATTTTAGATATGGGTGGAAATTGCTTGAATGGGAGTATTTCTCCATATATTGAGGCACTATCTTCAGCGAAGGCTATATCGTTATCTTACAATTATTTCAATGGAGATTTCCCTACTCAAGGTGAGTACAAAAAAAAAAAAAAAAAAAAAATAATCACCCATCTTCAATTAATTCATTAGGATCGAATGTGAGATCAACAAGTTAAAGATACGTGCTACCTCCTACTAATTTTATACATACAAATTGATTTGTTAAAAGGAGTGAGGGAACTGGCCAATTTGCACCTCCTACTAATTTTATTTCTTGTGATAGATTTGTGCAGATTGAAGAAACTTGAAGAGTTTGATATTTCTGGCAATGACTTTGAAGGTATCCTGCCTCGATGCATAAACAATATGTCATCACTAAGAGTGTTGGATATATCTAGTAACCGTTTCATTGGAAACCTGTCTTCATCTCTAGTGGCCAGCTTGAATCCCACAACTATTGAGTATATTGATCTCAGTCATAATCTTTTTGAGGCTCTGTTCTCATTCAGCTTATTCGCTAATCATTCCAAGCTTAAGGTGGTTCGATTTATGAGTGACAACAACAAACTTGTGATTGAAACTGAAAATCCAGTGGGTTGGACGCCATTATTTCAGTTAATAGCTCTAGTATTGCAGAATTGTAATCTGAACAAGCTAACTGGAAATATCCCCAAGTTTCTCTTTGATCAGCACAGATTGGAAGAAGTTGATTTCTCTCACAACAAGTTGAAAGGAAGCTTCCCCTTTTGGTTGCTGGAAAACAATACAAGGCTACAACTGCTAAATCTTAGAAATAATTCTTTTGAGGGTCAATTTTATTTACAACCAAAGCACCATATTTATGTTTTTTCGATCGATGTCTCAGGAAATCACTTAGGTGGACAACTTCAAGAAAATATTGGAAAGATAATGCCATATTTAAAGGGTTTAAATATTTCCCAAAATCATTTTGAAGGTGATCTTCCATCCTCAATTGGTGACATGAGTTATTTGGAATTATTGGATTTGTCCTTTAATAGATTCTCGGGGAAGGTGCCAACAGAATTGGTTTCCAAATGTACCAACTTGATTGTTTTGAATTTAAACAGTAATAGCTTTCAGGGAGAAATCTTCTCGAAGCATTTCAAGTTGTCAGCCTTATCAATGCTTCAATTGAACAACAATCAATTTACAGGTACTCTATCTAGCGTATTATCAACTCTTAGAATCGTGTATCTGTTTAATATTGGGAACAACAACATGTCAGGTACAATTCCCAGTTGGATAGGAAACATAACATTGGTTGGGGGAGTTCTTGTCATGAGTAATAATTTTTTTGAGGGTCACATTCCTTGTGGAATAGATTCAGCAATTTCAATAGATCTTTCTCATAACTCACTTTCGGGACCTTTACCTTCTTGCTTGGATGCACAGTCTATTATACTTTTACAAGGAAACAAGCTTACAGGATCTATACCAAAAGCACTTTTTTACTCATCTGCTCTTATGACATTGGACGTTAGAGAAAACAACCTTTCTGGCACCCTTCCTGTTGAAATCAGTACATTTTCTAACTTAAGAATACTTTTGTTGGGAGGAAACAATTTTAGTGGTATGATTCCAAACCAAATATGTTTGCTAAAGAAAATAGGCATAATGGATCTTTCAAGGAACTCCTTTTCTGGGACAATACCGCATTGTTTTCACAATATTACCTTTGGGAAGACAAATGCTACTGATCTTGCGTTTTCCCAAAGTTATGTTATATATGAGCAATTATACAAGGCAGGAATTTCATCATATGCAAGTCTTCTAGTGAGATCACATGATTCGAATTATGTCTATTTATATAGGTCATATGATAATCAAGTTGAAGTTGAGTTTGTAACGAAGTATAGGTCTAACTCCTACAAGGGTGGCATCCTTGATTACATGTCTGGATTGGATTTGTCATGCAACAAACTAACAGGTGGAATCCCGGTGGAACTAGGACAATTATCTTCAATTCATTCACTAAACTTGTCTCACAATCAATTGACAGGTTCGATTCCGGAGAAGTTTTCGAGTTTGGCTTCGATAGAAAGTTTGGACCTTTCTCACAATAGTTTGAGTGGAGAAATTCCCTCGACATTGATTGATTTGAATTTTATGGAAATATTCAATGTTTCATACAATAATTTATCTGGTAAAGTTCCTGATATGAAAAATCAATTTGGGACTTTTGAGAAGAGTAGCTATGAAGGAAATCCATTTCTTTGCGGACCACCATTGGAGAATGGTTGTAGTACCATAGCAGAAAAGTCAAATCCAAAACCAACAAAATCTTCAAAAGCAAGTAAGAGGAAATGGTATGAAGTTGATCCTCTAGTCTTTTTTGCAAGCTTCTCAGTATCTTACATTATTTTCTTTTCAATGGTAGCTAGTATCCTTTATATTAATCCTTATTGGAGGCAAATGTGCTTCAATTTGATTGAGGATATCATGTACTGGACTTATTTTACAGTTTTGATACCCCTAAAAAGGTTGTCAAATCGACTATGTCGACATTAGATCGATATTTCCCATTTACATGGACATCTTTAAAGGTGGTGATGATAGATAGCTAGTTGTGTACTTAATTAGCATATGTATTTGATCATCAATAATGGTGATTCGTGATTGTTATCTAATATTATGAATCAAGGAACTCAATTCATCATCTCTTTCATTGATTTTTAATTCTTATTATTATTGATACTGAAAGTCGATTTAGACTATAGAAAACTGGTTTTGAATTTAATGGTTATTTCCTATGCTTGTCTTGTATTGAACTATACTTATCGAAGATGAGTCAAATTAGGGAGGTATTGCTATTTTTCATAAGTGAGGGCAAGCCGCTTTCATATTCGTATAGATGTTTTTATGACTTCTTATCGGTAGGAGGATCTTGACTAGAAGTATTTTAAATTGTATGTATGAACTAAGTTCCTCATGACTCAATTGCTCTATATTTTTAACTATTATTTTGAGAGGGGTGAACATGATGAGCGTTAGGCAAATTATAGCGTCCTTATTAGCATGGACATCAGAAGGATTAAAGTAGCTAGGCACGATAAGTTTCATTATTTATATTCACTGTACGACAATCTCCAACCCAAAGTTGATGTCTTTTATATTGTCACTGAAGTTTCAAACTGAGATACAAAACACCTAAATAATTGGTAGTTGAGTGGCATAAGTTTGTAAGATAGTCTGCAAAATCATTGTGCATGCCTACGAACAGCAACCAAAGTTCATCATGAAAAGCACGACTCTGATATGGTTTGATTCTAAAATGAAGAAAATCCTAGGCCTTTAAAAACAAGTAAAGTGCATAAACCAATATATCAACAACCAAACCTAACAAGCAAGCCACCTGAAAAATGAAAATAGGAACCGTTAAAATTAGACTAAAGAAACAAATTAATGTCATGACATTAAAGTTTCAACATGATATATCATATATGTCAACTTGCCTTTTCGATTCATCTGTATACCAATTTTTCTCTCTGGCTTTTATGATACATTGTTGCTCATTTTGGCTACCCACCCTTGTACTGTTGATCGTTTCACTCTTTAAGATGCTACAGATGTCGGTTCTCTAAGCAAATCCATACAACAGGGGTAACACTTTAAAAGGTTAATTCCATTTTAATTTATGAAGGGTATTTCATTACCTAATACTTTGTTTCCTTTGAAACCATTGATTTCTATCTCTACTACACAGCTCAGAATCCTAGACCGTTCATGTAGACCTTCTTCTAAATCATAGAAAATTCAATAGAATATGGATTTCTAAATGCTGACGGAAAATTTTTACATAATCAATGTTTTTACCTTGACTAAACCACCGTCAAATGAAGAAATGATTATATATATAAATATATTTATATATTTATACAAGTAGTGTTGTTGTTGCGTGCAATATATATAAGTAATATATATAATTAATGTTTTTATATGCGATTCCGATTCAAACTATAAAGGTGCTAACTGAACACAATGAAAACCAAAGAAAAAATCGACCAAAGCAGATGGAATTAAGAGTAGTCATTAATATAACTGAGCATATGAGCTCAATAGGAAAAGAGGTCAATCCCATAAAAACCATTAACTTTCTTTGATGAAAGTTGAAAGAGTTGTAATTTAAATCCCTAGCACAAACTATAGACAGATGTTTCTTGCAAGCTAACCAAGCAAATAACTTCTCAGTAATTATAAAAAGATGAAAATAAGAAAATAACTTAAATTTGGCAACTCAGAAAATAATTACAAAAGAAAGAGTCCGGGTGGGAAGTACCTTTACTCGATTAAGGAGATTTTTCCAGTAGATATGCTACCCTTCAAATGATATTCGAAAGTATGTACTAGAAGTATCCCCTTCAATTCACTAAGATGAGAGGCTCAAATAACAAAAGTTTCTGACATGGTGTGCATTCGAAAATGCATCTAATTTCTGACTCTTGAGACTTCAACTAACAAAAAGTCAATGTGCAAAAACCATATATAAAAAACCAAATAGCCAAAAAGAGTATCTTACTAACAATCAAATTAAAGGCAACCAAAGTTGCCATTTGAAGTTGCCAAATGAGGAAAAGATTTAGACCAAGAATAATTGTATGACAGAACTTAAAAGCAATTGAGCTGAAATTACTTGTAAAGTTTTTATAATAAGAGGTAACTCGTCCAACTCATCTGGCATCGCAGTAGAAGATTGACCAAACCCTTTTAATTGTCAACTCCATGCTCTTTGAATGCAATTGGTTACTATTTACTTGTCAAATTTTTTTTTTACCTCTTACTTATGTCAAGAATCTTTCATCTTGGGCACAAAAAAGAACCAGCAGAGTTGCTTGGTCTGTCAGGACTGAACCAGGCCCCGATTGACGGTTCATTTGGGAATTCATACGGCACTTCTGCAAATTGTTCCGCGTCTTCAAAGACTGGGACGCTTGATTTTTCCAACATGATCTCACTGGTCCCTATTGTTTGATTTTCTCCAAAACTAATTTACATGCAAAATTATTACTTGAAGAATCACTATAGTTGTCCATTCACCTAGTAGAGCTATGGATAATTTGGTTTTTGTCAAACCCCCGTCTAACACAAGGAATTAAGAATCACTTTAATCAACTCCTTAGATACATACCCCTTGCAACAAATTATGAGATGTTGAGTTGTCAAGAGGATTATCTCCAAAGAATCCGTGCAAAAGTGCTATTAAAAAATAGGTGTTCGAAAATTTCATGAGCAGTCTTATATAGGTGGCAATGAGCTTGGAACTCTTCTAACTCAGAGATCATTTTAGCTAGCACAACACGAGTTGAATACATTCCAAGCAATTTCCATAAGAGCAACTTAATTCAGTCTATCATTTCTTTTCAGTTTCCACATCTGTTCCGACACTTTGATCCAAGCTAGGCCCCAAAAACCTGAATTTGGATATTAAGCATTTTGACAGAAAATGAACCTGAATTTTCGAATATTCTAAACTGAAACCAACAGTCCATGTTAAATAGATTTGGATATTAAGCATTTCGCAGGTTTCTACGGAGTAAGATTAATCCAAGTTAATGTGGAAACAGAGAGCTTTCGACTTTAGTAACTCAGGTCTTCTTCCGCTTTTTCTAAAAGTCTTTGGCGTATCATGTGGTGGAATCAGTCCAAATCAATGTGGAAATAATTAGAGTTTCTAACTTTCTAAGTTCTAACTTTAAAGTTCAACCAACCCTTCCACTGGTTATAATAATGGTCGCCAACCCTTCCACTTGTTATAGTAGTGACCTCTATTCTGAGTGCAATCACTTTGGCCAAAGGATACGAGACTATTGAAGGATTTTATTTAAGAAATTAGTTACTGTACTTTTGAATGGTATTTTGAGATAATGTTGCATTATCTGAGTCTCTGTGGAGAGTTTTCTTTTATTTTATATGTTGGAGAAGTTCAATTACGTCTCCGTGAAGGAACATATATTTTTTGGAACAAAAGAGTTTTACATGTTACAAAGCCTCTCCCTTTTTCGTTGGAGTCTATGCTAGAAAAGTGTGCTCATTTTCAGCAAATGTAAGTTGAGACAAGTGGTCGGCAACTATGCTTTCAGCACCTGTATTGTTGAAAATCTGATGTTAAGTCATAGGAACTCCCTCCTTGACCCTCTAGGTAAGAGGCATGACGATACCGTCCAAAGGGAAAGCCCAAGAAAGAGTTGGGGTGTGGGGGTGGGGGGAGTTAGAAAATTGAATTTTTTTAGATTAGTTTCGTGACATAAGGATGGCCAATGAAGGTAATGCGGAGATGGCTACTCTAATGAAAACAATATCTACTATCAGTGAACTTTGCTGTTGAATTTCTTCTTTTCTAATTTTGCACATTCAAAATGTTGTAGAGAGTTTTAGGCTACGTTTGGTCCTTCAACTCCTCTCAATTTCTCTCAACTCATCTCATCTAATCATTACAACTTTTCCAACTTTTAATACAAAATATAATAAATAATTTAACTTTTTCAAATTTAAAAATAATAATAATATTAAAAAATAATATTCTAATAATATGATCCGGCTACGAGCAAGTCTCGAACAAGCAGCTTTTCTCGCAACCTCACAGTCGTACCCTCGTCTAATATGGTCCCAACGGCATGTCTTTATCTCATCTGGGATACCAGACCTTGACAGTAATACGTTTATCAACTTTCTCAGGATTGAAGTATTGTACACAATGATATCATTATGGCTTTAACAATTACTTGTGCAGTCTGCATCTCAGGAGTTTTTTTTATTATTGTCTTATTTGTAGAGATTTTAGGCGGTGGGTTTGCTTTGGGAAGCCCAGTCATGGGTATGGAAGATGCAGAAGCACTTCATCACATACTTTTGTTGAGGAACTTTATGTCTCCCCTTCTGTATGCCAGTCCATCCAAAGACCAAAAAGGATTTCTGGGCACTTTGCCTCTTCCAAGGTCTTGCAAAGCTGATAAAGATAAGTCTCATGGTCATGATCCTAAAAGCTAGAGAGAACCGGCAGCTGTAGCATCTTAAAAGAGTGAAACGATCAACAGTATAAGGGTGGGTAGCCAAAATGGGCAACAGTGTATCATAAAAGCCAGAGAGAAAAACTGGTATACAAATGAATCGAAAAGGCAAGTTGACATATATGATATATCATCTTAAAACTAAAATGTCATGACATTAATTTGTTTCTTAAGTCTCATTTTAACAGTTCCTATTTTCATTTTTCAGGTGGCTTGCTTGTTAGGTCTGGTTGTTGACATATTGGTTTATGCACTCTACTTGTCTTTAAAATGACTGTCTTCTTAAAAGCCTAATCATGTGTAAAACAAATACATGCCCGTAGGTAACAAACACTACACTTTACATCGATTGTGTACATGAATCTTGACTTGACTTGTTCAGAAACTATCTATCCCTGGTTTGCCATCTTTGCTATTACGATTTAATAATTATTTTTTATAATTGACAAAACTCTGAAACAATTTTACATTATTTAATTCATTATCATATTAATAATTATTATTTTCTCAGTAATTCTCAATCTCAATGATTATTTCTAATTAATATGCATTTTAAAGATTATATTTTTCCATATGCAACATTTTCTCTCGGACATTCATGCCTTGCAACAATTTGACCATACATTATTTACTCTCATTGCAAGAAAATAAAAGTACTTTTTAACTTATTTATTCTAAAAATATTTTAATACGTAATATTCAAATAATTTAATTTTTAGTTAAATATTTTTAAGTCTATTTAAAAACTTCTTAAAATCCTACTCCAGTCCCAAACGGGCCCTAAAGCTAGAGTGAGGTGTCACGGACTTAGAATTTCTTCACACGTCCCGTGCGGCCTTAGGAGGTTTTGCACTCGCAAAGCTCCTAAGTAAGCCTTCTAAGCGACTCAAGACAAGAGAAAACAACTCTAGAGAGAGAAAGAAGAGAGAGGAGCTCTAGAGAACTTGTTAACTCTATTGCTTGGTGATTTACACAAGTGAGGAGGCCTCTATTTATAGAGACCTCTTGGTACAAAGAATGGCTAGGATTGTGACACTTGTCACCAATCCAATGGTAAAGAACATTCTAGATTTCTACTCTACAATTGACTATAAGGCCCTTTCTAGAACACTCCTCTAGAATTGTCTATAAGGCCCTTTCTAGAACACTACTCTAGAATTGTCTATAACGCCCCTTCTAGAACACTACACACAATTGTACATCATTACAAAGGACTAGGTGGCTCTAGAAGGTTGTGGAATTCTCTAGAAAAATCTAGGTGGTGACATTCTCCCCCACCAAGCTTCGCGACGTCCTCGACGCGGTGTCTTCTTGGAACCTTCGGATGTGATCTTCAAACTGCCACAATGACTCTTTTGGTTCCCAAGTCGTCTCACTTTCGGGCAATCCCTTCCACTTGATCAGATATTCTTGGCGTGGCTTATGACTCTTCTGTCTAATCACACGATCTGCCAAGATTTCTTCTACTTCTTTGTCGAAGGTGGTAGTTATGCCCAAAGGTGCCCGCTTAGACTCTCCTCGCACTGGTTCTTCTTCATCCCCATGATAAGGCTTCAAACAGCTTACATGAAAGACCGGATGAAGCTTGAATTTGGGAGGTAAGTCTAGCTTGTAGGAGACCTTCCCTATTTTCTTGATGATTGGGAATGGTCCCTCGTAACGTCGTACAAGCCCCTTGTGTAGCTTCCTCGTGAACTTGTGTTGGCTCGACAAGATCTTTACTAACACCAAGTCACCTATACGATATTCCGAGTGTCTCCTTTTCTGATCAGCCCACTTCTTCATCTTCTTGGTTGCTTTGTCCAAGTAGGAGCGAGTTTCATCCAGTTGTTCGTTCCAGGATTTAGCAACCTTGAAGGCTGTTGGGCAATTCCCCACATAGCTTGTTTCCAATGACTGGGGAGTGAGTGGTTGTTGCCCCATTACAACTTCAAATGGGCTTTTGTTTGTGGACTCACTCCTTTGTAAATTATAGGAGAATTGAGCTACATCCAACAGTTTAGCCCAATCAGACTGGTTAGCACTTACAAAGTGCCTCAAGTACAACTCCAACAAAGCATTCACCCTCTCAGTTTGCCCATCTGTCTGTGGATGAAAGCTGGTGGAGAAGTGTAGGGCCGACCCCATGAGCTTGAATAGTCCCGACCAGAATTTGCCTGTGAAGCGAGGATCCCGATCACTGATGATGCTTTGTGGTAAGCCCCAATACTTAACCACATGTTTGAAGAATAACTTGGCTGTCTCCTCAGCCGAGCAATCTTTAGGAGCGGCAATAAAAGTGGCATATTTAGAAAACCGATCCACCACAACAATGATGGTACCGCATCCTTCAGATTTGGGGAGAGCCACTATAAAATCCATACTAACACTCTCCCAAGGACGAGAAGGAGTGGGTAGTGGCTCCAACAAACCAGCAGGGCTTCGGTTCACCACTTTGTCTTGTTGGCACACAAGACAAGTCTTCACAAAGAGTTCCACCTCATCTCTCATCTGAGGCCAATAATAAGAGGCTTCCAACAAAGCCTGAGTGCGGCGTTGACCAGGATGTCCAGCCCATAAGGAATCGTGGCATTCCTTAATAAGGTTCCTCCGTAGCTTTCCCCACTTCGGAACATATAATCGTCGTCTGGTGGTGTAGAGTAATTCATCCTCTACCCAAAATCTTTTGGCCTTTCCCTCCTTAGCCAAATTCATCAAATTCTTGGCTAAGGGATCGTGCTGCAAGCCTTCCCGAATCATCTCTAGTGTCTCCCCTTGTACACTGGTGATGTGGGCAAGTTCACCCTTCCTACTAAGGGCGTCAGCAACAATGTTAGCCTTCCCAGGCTTGTACTCCAAGACATAATCAAATTCTGCCAAGAAGTCTTGCCACCTAGCTTGCTTTGGGCTCAGTTTCTTCTGACTCTGGAAGTAACTGGTGGCAATATTATCCGTTTTTACCACAAAACGGGAGCCAAGCAAATAGTGTCGCCAAACTCTGAGGCAGTGGATGATGGCCGTCATCTCCTTCTCCTGCACAGTGTACCGTCTTTCGGTGTCGTTGAGTTTGCGACTCTCATATGCAATTGGATGTCCCTCTTGCATGAGAACTCCCCCAATGGCAAAGTCTGATGCATCGGATTGCACCTCAAAAGGCTTGGTGCAATCTGGTAGGGCCAAGACCGGTTCCTCCATGATTGCGGTCTTCAGATCATTGAAGGCTTCTTGACACCTTGATGTCCACTCCCAAGATCTGTTTTTCTTGAGCAAGTCGGTGAGGGGGGATGCTCTTGTGGAGTATCCCTTTATGAATCTTCTGTAGTAGTTGACAAGCCCAAGGAAGGATCGAAGCTCGGTAACCTTAGTGGGAGGGTCCCACTTCTTGATGGCTTCAACTTTCCCATCTTCCATGCTTAGTCTTCCCCCTTGGATTTTATGGCCAAGGAAATGGACTTCATTCAATGCGAATGAGCACTTCTCCCTCTTGACATAGAGTTGGTTTTCCCTTAAGACACGGAAAACAACCCTTAAATGCTCCACATGCTCCTCGAGGGTAGAACTATAGATGACGATATCATCTAGATAGACCACCACAAATTGTCAAGATAGGGGTGGAAGATCTTGTTCATGAGAGTGCAGAAGGTGGCTGGAGCATTTGTGAGGCCAAAGGGCATCACTAGAAACTCGTATGCTCCATAGCGAGTTACACATGTTGTCTTTGCTTCATCTCCTTCCGCAATCCTCACTTGATAATACCCCGATCTTAATCAAGCTTGGAAAAGTACTTTGCATGGCCCAATTGATCAAATAAATCAGCAATCAATGGAATGGGGTACTTGTTTTTTATGGTTACCTTGTTTAGAGCCCGATAGTCGATGCACAGCCGTAAAGACCCATCATGTTTCTTTTGGAACAACACAGGTGCCCCATATGGTGCCTTAGAGGGTTGGATGAATCCAGCATCAAGTAGCTCCTTGAGTTGCCTCCTTAGTTCTTCAAGCTCTGGAGGCGACATGCGATAAGGTGCCTTTGCGGGTGGTTTGGCACCGGGTTCCATCTCGATCTGATGGTCCACCTCTCTCCTAGGTGGTAGTTGCTTGGGCAACTCTGGGGGCATGACATCCCCATAGTCCTTAAGGACTTTTTGGATCTCCATAGGTGGAGGGGAGGAAATCTTCACTTCATCTTCCTCCATAGAAGCCAAGTAAGACACCTCTCCCTTCTTCCACCTTTCTTGAATTGCATGGCGAGATAGAAGTTGGGTGGTGTTTGGCTTAGACACGGTGGGTATCATACATGGACCACCTTCAAGATGCACACCGAGTTGTAGTGGGGAAGAGACACTACATTGAACTGTCTCAAGAATTCCATCCCCAACACAATGTTAAAATCATCCATAGGAGCAACAGAAAAGTCCACCATACCTTTCCATGTGCCAAGTTGTAGCTCCACCCCATGAGCTACGCCATCAAGTGGTCTGGCCTCAGAGTTCACGGTCTTCAACCATCCTTGACCCTTCTTAAGAGGAATCCCTAGCCGTGCGGCCTCTTCCTTCTTGATGAAGTTGTGAGAAGCTCCTGAGTCGACCATGGCATGACTCTTTTTCCCATTGACGAGTACCTCTACAAACATCAAAGACCCATCCTTAGTGGTTGGCTTTGTGCTTGCCTTGAGGGAGTTGAGAAGTTGTAGACACCCCAGGTGCGACTTCTCTTGGACTTCCTTCTCTTCCAACATGGCATTGAGGGCCTTCCTCTTAGGACAATCTCTAGCCCAATGTGGCCCGTTACAAAGGAAGCAAGCATCCTTCGGCTTTTTGTCGTTGGAGTAGTCTTTCTTGCCTTCCTTTGATGATGAAGGCTTGTCTCCTCGCTCTTTGTACGGTGGGGGTCTAGACCCCTTTGCTCCCCCACCCTTGCCGTGATTATCCTTAGAAGATTTGGGCTTTGAAGAGTTGTCACTCTTATGATACTCAAACTCTTCCAAGGTTTCTGCCACTGTCAGGGCGGTGGAGATGTCATTGACCCCACGGCGCTTGAGCTCTTGAGCCACCCAGGATTTGAGACCATCCATGAAGTTGAAGAGGAGATCTTCTTCACTCATGTTGGTGATTTGCAGCATGAGAGCAGAAAATTCCTCCACATAGTTGCGGATAGAAGAGGTGTGCTTCAACTCCTTCATTCTCTTCCGCTTCAAATTTAATTTTCAAAATATTCATGCACATGTGGAAAATGTATTTTAATGCTTTATGATAAAATATTAATTTTTGAGCCTTAATCCTAATTTCGAATTTTGAAGAGATTTACAACATTACTCTATGACTTTAATGTGAACTTGTTCCCTTCTTGCTCATGCTTGGTTCCTTGATGTGCTTGACTTCATTGTGTAGACAACTTGAGCTTGAGACTCCTTCATTCTTTGAATTCATTTGTTATCATCAAAATCCATGTGTAAATATATAATTACACAAAACTTGAAACCTTAGGTTCAACAATATTTGTAGAAAAACAAGGTTTTAAAGACTTTATAGCCATAGTTGAGCCTAGATTTCCAATCTCCTCTCGCATTATTGTTATGCAAGATTGTATGAAGATGTACATGTTAGAAAAAGTAAAGTTGAAGAACATGTTCATGTCATACAATTATAAGATTTGCAACACTACTAACATGTGGACATCAATTCAAAATCTTAACTATATGGCATAACAACTAGCAATGTTTATCCGGGTTCCAACCCGGGAACCTGGGTACACCCGGACCGCAACCCGGGTCTTAAATCCGGGCCGGTTTTTGAAAAACCGAATTCCGGGTTCCGGGTTGAACTCGGATTTTTATTTTTATTTTTTTTTTTAAGATCTGTGTGCAGCCTGTAAAATTTTACACCTTCTGATCTTGGCCTTCAACTTACTTCTTAAATGTCCAACTATATAGAACTGTTAAATAACAAAAAATTAATGTTGGTAATGTGATCCAGAAGTACAAATTTAACAAAACAAGACTAAAACAAAAACTATAAAAACAAATGGATAGGCCTTTAAAAAAAAAAAAGGATAGGCCTTTACAATATACATTTACCTGTTAGTCCTATTAACTTATTGACTTGTATAACCTAAGGCAAACTTAACTTCCGATGCAGACTGCAACACTTGACAGGGAGGATCGCTTCTATTTTTTTTTTTTTTGAAAAAGAGAACCTGATCTCATTGAAAAGCAGTTACTAAATACAATCAAACAGTCTGAAAACAAATCAAACTAATGAGAACAAAGAAGGTCTTCAGGTCTTCAGATCGCTTCTATTAAGCTACTAGTCAGACAGTGATAGTTGGTGGGTATATCTTGAAACCAACAATCATCAACCAGATAACAATCTTGCAACCTTGCCAAAATGCTTTGCAATCCCTGTTGAGAGAAAATTATATAACGTTATTATATGCATGAAACAACAAGCTCATTAAATTCTTTAAAGTATAACTGAGCAAGCAACTTACTCTCTATACACCATTCAGGACTATTTGGTATTGAACTTCATCTATTGTTAATAAATCTCATGGTCTGCAGCACATCTATAGTTCTACAAATGCAAAAGGCTCAAACAATGACTTTAGAACATGACTACTCTTCAGTGCCAAGACTAGGCATTTCAGAATTAGCATTGGCGAAAATCTAAAATGTATGTGGTTCCTTTAAGATAAATGATGTAATTAGTCAAATACAGAGTGAATCAGTGAACAATTGGAAATAAAATCCCACATTCAAAATTCACCTACCTTATGGAAAATGTAACAGAGGCTGAAAATCAAAATTCACATTCAAAATAATGCTAAGTACTTTTGAACCATCTAACGAATTTAATTTGCTGATATGACGAGTTTGTTTGTTTGTTTTTTTCAATAATAATATATGAAGAACCATTCAAACAATTCCAACACAATAATAATCGCCAAAGTTGACAAAATATTAATAATAATGTTGACAAAAAGTTTTTTTCTTCCAACTTAGTAGATAAACAGAACAAAGAAAAGTTTCACTTACTCTAGTTTTTTTTCAACATGATTGGGAAGGCTGATTCACAGCAGCCTGCTGTGAAGATAAAGGTAGATAGTCATCTAAAAAAATATTAAAAAAACAGAGTTAGATATATAATAAACTAAATTAGATAGATATTAAAATAATATTTCAAGTTTCAAACTTAGCTTCAAAGTCCATTAACTCTATGTATTCTTCTAACTCCCGGATGTCGACAGGTTTGGTCCTTAACCAATTTTGAGTGCAAATGAGAGCTTCGACAGTCTCTGGAGACAATGAACTCCTAAAAGGATCCAAGATGCGTCCTCCAGTGCTGAATGCGAACTCCGAGGCAACAGTGGAAATGGGGGTGGCTAACACATCACGTGCTACCTCAGCAAGAACAGAATAATGGGCGGCATTAACTCTCCACCAATCCAAGATATCAAAATTGAGTGATTTTGATGCACATCCCTCCGACAAATACCTATCTAGTTCTGATCTAAACTCCATAAACCCTTGCTCCTCAAAATATTTCTCTAACTTGCTATCAAAATTAGTCGAACTACTAGAAGAAGTAGAAGTAGTGCTTGGCCTTTGTTGAGCCACATTAAAACTCCCCCCACTAGTCACACGAAATTTGTTATATTGCTCAATCAAGCGGCTCAACAAGAGTTTAACCCTAGCCTCTATCTTTTCCCCCAACTCATCCCCTTTGCATCGTCGCAACCAAAACCTCATTTGACAACATTTTGTATCTTGGATCAAGAACAAATGCAACATATATCATCAAGTTAAACTTATCTGTGCTACCCCAATACTTTTCAAACTTATTTTTCATATTTGTGCCCATGGTCCTAGTGATGCTATCATTACTCATGCACATATCAATTAATGTATCTTCGATTGTGCACAGTTCCTGGAAATATACATTAGCTGTCACATACAAAGAACCAGAAATTTTCAACGTAACATCATAAAATATTTTCAATATCTCTACAAAAATCTGTGCTTTTTTCCAATCATCACTAGTAGGATTCACGAATTCATTATCCACATACATATAATAACGTTCAAAAGCCAATTTGTGTTTTATAGCGGTGCTCAACATCAAGTATGTGGAGTTCCATCTAGTGGAAACATCCAAGCAAAGCATCCTCCCACTAATATTTTCCTCTATTGCACAAGCCTTGAACTTGGAAAACCTTGAAGGTGAAGACTTCACATATTTGACGGCTTCTCTAATCGTTGATATTAACTGATTAACCTCTCTCAAACTGTCATTAACAACCAAATTCAATATATGGGCAGCACACCGCATGTGGAGGAACTCACCACCCAATATGGTACAATCACTATCCTTTATCCTCCTCCTCATATAATCAACAGCAACATCATTAGAGGAGGCGTTATCAATTGTGATAGTCAAAATCTTATTAATCTCCCAATCATGTAACCCCAAGTCTAACACCCTCCCAATAGTTTCGCCTCTATGATTGGGAATTTGGCAAAACTTTATTATTTTCTTATGCAATCTCCAATTGCAATCAATAAAATGTGCTGTAATGCACATGTAGTTTATGTTTTGCACCGATGTCCAGGTATCGGTGGTTAGACAAATTCTTTGACCATTTAATAATTTCTTTAGCTGTATCTTCTCTTCATTATACAGCTTAATACAATCCCTTTTGAGAGTGAGTCGGGATGGCAATGTAAATCGAGGCTCTAAATCAGCCACATACTCAACAAGCCCTAAGTGCTCCACTAGCCTAAAAGGCAATTCACACCTAATGAAAAACTTAGCGGTTGACACCCTAAGTTTTTCACCGTCATACTTTACTTGTGGGCTAGATACTCTTCCCTCCGCATCCCTTTTACCACTAGAGGATTTACTTTTTCCAGCTCCTTTAATTCTAAGGGGGGAATTTTCACATACATTATAAAGGTGGTGATTCATAGAAGAAGTGTCATTCCTATAGTGGCAACTATACTGCTTACCACAATGATTGCACTTAGCTTTTAGGTTATTGGGGTCAATAGGTAGCACTTTCTCAAAATGTTCCCAAACCACCGATTGGTTACTAGGTGTTTTCTTCAATTTTTTGGGTAAAGGTGGGATGGAATGGGTAGGTTGTTGTGTATATGTGGATGAAGGAGTTGGAAGATTTCCATGCTCCTCCACATCAACTGAAAGATGAAAGGAGTCACTACCTACCCCTTGAGTTGTACCGACGTTGCAACTCACAGAATCTTCTTCCATCTGTTATTGAGTAACAAACACAGTAGAATAAACAATCAAACACAACAAACAAATAACTGAATTTGAAATTACTGATAAACTATATTTGAAATTAGTTTGTTTATTATTAACAAATTTGAAAATATTACCATTTTATCTGCAAACACAGTAAGAACAGTACCATTTTAATGATAACATTGATCGGCGATCAGATGTGAATGATATATAATATTGATAATATTTAATGATAATATTCATTAAATAGCAGAATCAGGTTCCAACGTTACCATTAAATAATAATAATAATAATAATAATAATAATGCATATATAATAAGTCAACCATTAAATGGTTGGTTTCAGTTTTCTTGGGTAGTTCACAAGGCAATCTAGTATAAGTACCCTAGGAATTGAGATAGTACCTTCCAATACATATTTTTGTGAAGAAATTCCCAATGTTTCACCCAAAAAAAAAAGGTTGAAATGAAATTATCGAGATCCCTAGTCATTACGCCATTGGAGAAGTACTAACAGGAGAAGGCAACTAATTATAAGTGGGGGTAGTGGGGATTGATTGACACAGTGCATTGCATATATAAAGGAGGAGTTGACTCTCCGAAAATAGTTCCTTTGTAATAGTTACAAAACAACAAGAGTTGGAAGTCACAACCATAACTGGAAAAAATGAGTGCCATTTATAAGACAATCTAGTTTTAAGTTATTTCATAATCCACTATGAAAAAAATAAAGAGATTGCTAGCAGCTTTTTGCCCCAATATTATTTGTCCCTTCCTTTTCTAGTGGGTCCATGATTTTAAGAATATATAAAAGGGGCACGCAGTACCCTTGCTATCTATCCATCCCACTTATATATTTTTGGCTTGATTTTCTCGACCCATTTTCTATCCATGAAGCTCAAACAAGTCTAAATGCGCAGGTTAATTGTGATTGATTTCCAACAAACAGAGAAGAAAAAAAAACAGAGAAGAAAACAAACAGAGAATGGGTAACCATAGACGCAGAAACTATAGGCACGATGTTAGGGTTCTGAAGACTTGATCTGGGATGGAACTGAACTAAACCATATTTCACCATTTTCATCATCTTCCCAACATTCACAGCACACAAGCATTCCTAATATCCACAACTAGCAATCCTAATATCCACAACTATCAAGATCTTAACACACGAAATGACCAAAACAAGATAAAATCTAATCAACCAACAAAGCATCTAGGATGAAGACGGTAGCATTACAAAAGCATCTACTTACATATATCGGCACGAGGATGACGACGAGGCACGAGGATGAAGAAGATGACGGCTAGAGTTTCGGAGAGACTAGGAGAGGATGACGACGGCTATGGTTTCGGAGAGGCAGAGAGAGGGTTCGGCGCGAGAGGTAGGGGACGGCTTCCAGACGATGGCTATGGTTTCGGAGAGGCAGAGGGTTCGGCGCAAGAGGAAGGGGATGGCTTCAGACAATGTTGCTAGGGTTTTTTTTTTTTTCAATTTATATAAACTCGGTTAACCGGGTTAAGTATTATAACCGGATATCATATCCAGATCCTGACCGGGTAGACCGGTTATATTGAATGCGGGTTTTGGACCGGGTCAAATCCGATCCGAAAACCATAACCGAAAATCCGGTTATCCGGTTTCCGGGCCGGGCTGGATTTTATCCGGCCCGGATGAACAGTCCTAAATTTGACCATACATTATTTACTCTCATTGCAAGAAAATAAAAGTACTTTTTAACTTATTTATTTTTAAAATACTTTAATATATAATATTCAAATAATTTATTTTTTTCAATAAAGTCTACTTAAACACTTCTTAAAATCCTACTCCAGTTCCAAACGGGCCATAAAGCTAGAGCGAGGGCTGTGCGGCAGCTTACCCAAGGGGAAAACAAAAGAGTGGCGGCGGCAGCACAAACTCAACGAAACAGAGACCACCGTGCGGTTGAGCACTTCAGACGGAGCTGGCGTTGGGCACCTAGAGAGAGAGAGAACAGAGAGAGTTAACGTGAGGGAACGAGGAACGGAGAGGGAGGCAGTGGGGGAAGGTTCAGCATGGCTTACCAAGAGGCACACGGCGGCCTGGGCTGGCACGATTGGCGTTGAATGGCAGACGGGCAGAGAGCTCACGGTGGGGAACTAGTCCTCTGTTTCGGTGCTTGAAAACAGGGCCTTCGGTGATGGTGGGATAGCTTTACAGTGTTGGACGGCTGAGGAAGATGGGTCGTCGAACGTCGGGCTGGCGGCTTGTGGTGACATTGCCGTGTGTGAGGGTGGCTGAAGATTGAGCAGTAGATGGCTTCACAGCGGTTCTCCGAGTGAGCTACGGTCGTGGCCGAGATGTCGTTCGGTTTGGGGCACTCTGTTTTGGTGTGATGAAAATAGAAACTGAGTTGTGTAGTGCAGCTGATCCGTGAAGAAAATAAAGAGAACGAAAGGCGAGGGAGTCTGAGGGGGTAGGTGGGATCGGTTGAGGGTGGGTGAGAGTAGGTGTGGACTGTGGGGGAAGAAACGAAGAAGAGAGAGAAAAAAAATTTCAGCGGGTGTTACGGCTTAAAGAAGAGATCCGAAGAAAAACAAATACGCATCACGGCGTAAGAGCATCCCCATCCGGTTTTGTTTCCTCATTCTTATAATTTAACTCAAAATCACCTTTCCTCAAAATTTTTCCTAAATTTTATTCATCTTTCAAAGACCTCCTACATCTCATTCCCCATCCCCATCTCTATTCTATTAAATAATATTTTTCTATTCTTTTTTTTATTACTTTTTCTTTCACTTCTATTTACAAATTTAACTACTCAATATTTTTTCTTATTTTTTGAACTATTACTCTAGTGAATATTTTAAACAAAAATTTAAATTATTTTTTTATGAATATGATAATATTTTTAAAATTAATTTTTTTTTATATTTTCGTAATTAATTAAATTATTTTTAAAATTATTATTTAAAACTATAATAAATATGAGTATGAGAGAAAGTGTAGATAATTGAAAAATTATTTATTTTATATATTAGAATAAAATATTAATAAAAATGATTTAGGGAATGAATAGTGAGTCCCCAAATATGGAGACTTACTGTTTATTCCCTAAACCTTTTCCCAAAAATAGGGATTCGGATGTGGGAGGTATTTTGATCAAAACCCCAAAATAAACCTTAAATTATGGGGAATATGGTGCTTTGGGGAACCGGATGGGGATGCTCGAGCATGGGCAATGTTGCCAACTCTAAAATAGAATTTAAATATGGTGTTTTGCTCATAATATTGATTTCTAGCTAAATTATTCCACATTAGACTAGCTATCTCTAAGTCTAAAAAATAATATAGTATTATTTATTTTAATAATATTACCAAAACAGTCCACTATAACCAAAACAGTCCCTAATTACCAAAACAATCCACAAATTAGACAATCAATTAATCTATAGATTAATTTAATTGCTACCCAACCACATGTTTATCCAGCATACATGTGGCTGGGCAGCCACTAATAATCTCAAAAAAAATCAAAGCTACCAACATTAGACACCTCCATAAGGTGTTGAAGAAGATGCAGATGTACTCACGATATCCTTCCTCCATTCCTCACAAATTTTCTGTTGAATATAGCCAACTTATAGCCAAAAATTGTCAAGTAAGCTTAAGTGAGAACTTACATCTCAAAAGAAAATATAAGTCAAATCAGAGTACCGTGTGAAGATGAAACGACATCTCCCCAACTTCAACAACAATATCACTCGGGAGCCCAGACGTGCAGAACCTATAATATTACACTTATGTTAATGGTCATCTATAAAAAATTCCGGGAAAATAAGAATTTATATACACTCATGCACACACCATGCAAGTGAAAACGCACTTTTGTGGTCAAATGGTGAGCTTGTGGGTGATATCAACAATTCAAAACTAGCAAATAAAAAAAAAAAAATGTACCAGGAAATTCATGAGCATCTTGAAATATATAATGTACCAGGAACAGTATGCCCAGACCAAGACCAAGAAGCTGAGCTACTACTTCCCAAACTTCTTCCTAATTAATTGATCAATCAGGAGAAAAACATTCTCTTTTCAGTAAGAACTTATATATTTACAGAAAGGTGGGAATTTATTGTTATATTCTAACCCAAATGGATATTATTTTCCTCTGTGTGCGCACTGATCTGGCTTTAAGGTAGCAAATGAACAAAAAAATAAAATATAAAAAGTTCATTAGGTATCACGCGGAGGCTTATACTTTCTCCCCCAAAACAGAACATGTAAGCAATTATTAATTAAAAACGAGAGGAGATCTCAATTTTCAAAACCTCACTTCCTACACAAAAATAGCCGATCTAATGTTCCCATCTTCCTGATATACAAATAAAACACTTGTGGTTCAAAGAACATGTCTGGGGTAGTTTAGAAAATGGTTACAGCTCTGCATTGCATGCCTCATTATAAATATTGATGGTCCATAGCGTGCCTACATATGTCAACTAACAGAAGGAGTTTCCTAAATAGTAGGGATTGCTTATTCTATGTTTAGTCAAAGGGAATCAGGGACCTGATAAAGTATTTGGCTGAAAGAGAAACATATATATTCTTTAAATAATGATCCTGGATTACTTATATTGCCTCAATACACAATTTGGTGACAACACAGAAAATATTCTCAAAGTTGAGCTACATAATTTAAATGATAATATCAACAGCAGCAAAAGCCTCATCATCAACGCAGTTAGTAGCAAAACTACATAGTTTATAGCTAATAAATATGATAAAATGAATGACAGAAAAGTAAGCTTCGTTAATAAAAGAATACCTTTGCTGCTACCTCTCCCAGATTTCCTGAGATTGCAAAATGGTTTTGTATTACACGAAATGATGGATCTTTTAGACCTCTAGCCACAGCCTGTTTCAACCTCAAGTAGATCAGTAATAATCAAATCATTCACCAGATAACTATGCTACACTTCCACAATGATTTGGAGATATTTTTAAGTACATTGATATGGAGAAGTTAAAGATTAAGTTTTTCTGAAACATTATTTGAGGCAAAAAAAGTGATTACTAAAGAAAATTACTTGGGTTGAGATTGTAGTCATCAGAATAAACAAGCGAAATAAAAAGGAGAATACCTTTGCAAGATTTCCAAGAGATGCCAAGGTAAGAAATAGGCTGGATATAGTTGGGTAGTTAGATCAAAGATGCTGCATGATGAATTAAAATAGAAAATGAGTGATCTTGTTAAATAGAATTTGAAAATGAGGTAACCTACATCTAAAAGGAAACTTGTTACACAGACCTTCCTGCACTACCAATGAAGTCAGCGTACATGCTCCATTGTTTTGGATCATCATCAAACAGATTTCCAAACCGCCCACCTGGAAAAGATAGTGAGAGTCACCGATAAAATTCAGCACAAAAACCTTTTCAATCTTCTAGCTATCTTTACTATTTCAGACCAATGAATAAGCGTCCAACAGCCCCAATGCCATCCTTTGACACCCATCTATAGAAATCATCATATAAATTGCAGTTTAATCCAATAAAAGAATCTTTGATTCAGAAAAAAAAGTCCATGCATGCAGACAGCCACACAAAACACGCATATGTTTGTGCATTTGAAGTAAACACACACACACACGCACGCACACACACTAATTGAAATTTAAACAAAAGAAATCCCAAAAATGCAATAAAAATCAATGAATTTAAAATTCACCTTATGGCAATAAAAAAAACTTGTGTCCTTATTGTAACTACAAGGAACGCGAGTGTGTCATTGTGTGCATGCAAACGCTTGTATATAATCATTCACGCAACTATCCCAGATTATTCTAACCACAAGACTACAAGAGGCCATATAAGTGAACCCATGTAATACACTAGATGCAAAATTACATACCAGGCCTGCCCAGGCCGTTGGAATGCATCAGTTTTGGTACCAAGTCTCACGGAAGCCATTTTCACAAAAGAAAAGTACTTCAAAACTTCAAGAAAAGGGCCAATTTAATGTGAAACCAAACCCTCCTCGGCCTCTATATCACACAGAAAACCAAACCCAGAAAACACTTAGCTTCAAACAGAGCAATCATACCAAACCCATGTAATACAATTGCAGAATCACGCTATAACTTCAACAGCAAAATTGCCGCAAATCACTAGATTTAATATAACAAAGCTAGTCCTTTCAGAAACCCAGTCCAAAACCTTCAAAAATATAAATTCACTCCATTATTAGCACATACCCGCTTCCAGAAAATGGCCTTAATCAAATCCCATGCCCTTCAAAAGAAGTCAATCAACCAGAATCCTATATTAGGTCAGCCCCTCCCATAGACACCCAGCTCTTCAGAAACAAAATACCAAGAAGATTCTAAAGTTCAAGCCGCACGAAATACGGGGGACCCAAACCACACATTACCCATTAAACAAAAAGTAGAAGCAAGCCAGTCTGCAAAAACATCCATTCACGCCCTAAATACTGCATCAATGGTCCTTGCAAAGAAAAATCCACTGCGTTCAATCACTTGATGAATAAAAAATGTGAAAAAATAGAAAGAGAAGAGGGAGAGGAAAGCTCCGTGGAGAAGACACAAAGAAGAGAGAGAGATGAGCGAGGAAGAGAGATTACCTTTTGGGGTGGAAGACGACGGCAACGCACACGATCGACGGAGAGAAGAGGCCTTGCGGGTTGAAGACTTGCGATGGAAAGAAGTGGGGTTCGGTCGAAGAAGTAGAGAGTTTCGGGAGAAGAAAGAAAAGAAAAGGAAATGGGGAGGTTTCGTCCGGAAGAAAGAGAAAAAACTGACCGAGAGAAGCAGATTGTCTGGTCGAAGAAGAAAATGGTTTCTGAAAAGAGAAAGAAGAGAAAGAGGAAATGGGGAGGAAGGGCTCGGAACGAAGAAAGAGAATAAAACGAGCGAAAGTTAACTGAAAGAAAAATAATATAAAATAACGATTGGCCCCATAACAGTACGACTTCAGAATTACTGTATATAAACCTCAAACTTCAGATTTATAACGAGGCCAATGCAGATGTGTTTTTGACATTTTCACTTTTAATTTAGACTTGCATTTTGCCAATGCTCTAAGAAAATGGAAACCAAAGAAAACAAAGAGAGATAGTGAAAAAATTATGTCCGTGGTCACGGTTGTTACAGCTCATACATATGGTCTGCATCAAATTGAGATGTTGAGTGGTCAAGAGGATTCTCTCCAAATAATCCGCGCAAAAGAGTGAATGAAAAATAAGGTTCAAATATTTCATGTGCTAAGTTACATAGGTGACAATAGCTTGGAACTCTTCTAACTCAGTGATCATTTTAGCTAGCACAAAACGAGTTGGCAATACATTCCAAGCAATTTCCGTAAGAGTAGCTCAATTCAGTCTATCATTTCTTTTCAGTTTCCATATTTGTTCCCACTCTTTGATCCCAGGTCCCCAAAACCACTGAAACTGACAGTCCATGTGAAATAAATGTGGTTATTAAGGCATTTTGCAGGTTTCTTCGGAGTAATATATGGGTGTATATATTAGTTCAAGTCATTCTGGAAATACAAAGTCCTTCACACGGTATAGTTAATGCTCTCACTATCTAAGAAGTTTTTCCTTTTTAAAAGTCTTCCCAACGTATTATTATATATTTCAGTAGAAAAATGGAGAAAATAAGAGTGAGTATTTTATGCCAACAAAAAACAAGCGGATTAATTAGCAAGAAACCATAAATCGAGGTGTGTGGCAATGTTTTCCAGTCAGGAGGCCGTGGTCTTTGGTGAAGTGTTTGATGTGGGCGTTAGTAATTTTTGTGCAAATCCATGAGCACATAGGTTGCTTGGAGGAAGAGAGGATTGGTCTGTTATGAGTGAAGGTGTTTCTGAAATCCAATGCTGATGTTGGCGACGTCTTCCCTCTTGGATTGAAGACACAGATAAGATGAGCAGTGACTACTGTGGTTGGGAGCAAGTCTTGTGCAACTCCGCCACGGGTCATATCGTTGGACTCTCCCTCAACCATATCACCGATACAACTAATTGGTTACTAAATGTGTCCCTGTTTTGGCCCTTCAAGGAGCTAACGAGTCTTGATTTGTCAGGCAATCAAATAGGTGGTTGCATAGCTATTGAAGGTTTGGTTTCTAATTTGTGGCCCCTGCTAACTGCTGCTTTAACATTCACACTACAACAATATGAACCCCACCCGCCCCCATGCTCTCTCAACAAATTAAACCAAAATAAAATAAAAAAATGGAGGGTTGTGTTCGTAATTAGTTGTAGAGATCATGAGTTAATTTACACCCATGCTTTAAATTATTAACAAATCGGTTTAAATTGATTCATCCCTCTCACAAGCTAGGATTTTGTTGGCAGCCTGCTCTATTCCACTCGTTTACAGTTATATCAGTCCTTTCTTTCCTGTAACATGCATGATGGTTTTCCTTGTTCTTTCTCATATCTTTTTATATAAATGAAGAGTTTGGTGGAATGGAATAAACCAAGCAAGAAAGCAAACTTACACTGTAGAAAGCGGAAATCTTATCAAAATTATATATCATCATGATTAGAATTTATTTTGATTTTAATTATCTTGTTATCCTTTTAGTTGTTACATTGTGATCGAGCATGCATGCTGTCATGAGCTATGCTAATGTTGGCATTAGTCAGTCTAGCTTTTGTTTTCCGTAAGCACATGTTTGAATCAGAATATGTGCTGGATCTTGATCTTGATCCCTCGATCGGTACAGTAATTTCAAACTAGCATATGTGTTCATTCACTGTGTGATGTATAAATGGCTAATCTAAGCAACTTGGAGGTCTTCATCTTGCGAGATAACCTACTTTCTGGAAGATTACCAATCCAAGGTAACAACTGATCTGTCCAATTTAGGCTAAAATAAATTATTGCAACTTAGTGAGAGGGAATTTAATTTGTAGAAAGTCCCTTTAATATATCAATCTTTTTTACCTTTCTAAATGTTTTTTTTTCATATTTACTGGAGATTTTAGATATGAGTGGAAATCGCTTCACTGGGAGTATTTCTCCATATATTGGGGCACTATCTTTGGCGAAGGCTACATCGTTATCTGACAATAATTTCAATGGAGCTTTCCCTACTAAAGGTGAGAATGAAAAAAAAATTAATCACCCATCTTCAATTAACCATTCACTTTTTTTTCACTATATATACACACACATATATACACACACACATATAAATTGATTTGTTAAAATGTGAGGGAACTGGCCATTCAGTTTACGCCTCTAACTAATTCTATTTGTTATTATAGATTTGTGCAGATTGAAGAAACTTGAAGAGTTGGATATTTCTGGCAATGACTTTGAAGGGATCCTTCCTCAATGCATAAACAATATGTCATCACTAAGAGTGTTGGATATATCTAGTAACTGTTACATCGATAATGATTCATGCCAGTTGTGGTATTTCCATTCGGCTGCTCGTTGCCTCACCAAGGAATCGTTCCCCCAACCTTCCTGTTAAAAGTAAGGGGATAAACCTCGTGCAGAGAAGGCTAAGGCCAATAATGAATCCTAGCCTTCTTCTCAGCCTCCTCCAGGTTAATCATCAAAGGCGGTCGATGTGCAGCGGCCAAGATTTGCGACACCTACCTAGCGCCCAACCTCGTGAGTGTCTATTGCGGACCTTGTAGGTAGGAGGGAGGGAACTGCATTGGCCCAAGCGTGCCAGCTGGTACTTCTCCAGTCGTAACTTTAGTCATGGGGCCTGTGTCGGTTGTTGATCTAGAGGCACCTACCTCGTTCGTAGGGCCGCTTGGCCTGTCTTAGAGGGCTAACATGCTTCAAATGCATTTCTGGGGAGCCTTTCTAGAGGAGGCCCCTCATTGGTTGACCTTGGTCGATCTGCCTCCCAAGGTTGACGTGGAGATGATCTTGTTTTCTACTTCCACTGCTCATTCTGTGGTTGGGGACCAAGTCTCTGGGGGTGCTTCCTGAGACCTCACAGAAGGGTCCAGCTCTTCCGAGGAGAGTACACCTTCACTCGAGTCTTGCTCTTGTAGGTGGTGTCGCACCCATTAAGGCAACTAATGATCTTCTAGTCAATGAGGCTCCTTGAAGGGGAGTTGAGTCTTTGAGGAGCTGAGTCCCTTGTGGTCGTCCTGCCATCCATTGAAGAGGTTGCAGCCACTATAGTGAGGTCTGAGCAGAGGGGCCCGCGTGCTTTTGGCAAGGAGAAGGAATGCTCCCTTTCTCATTAGGAGCAAGCACCCGTGACTGGGGGTCTTTCCCATCTTCAGCCACTAGATCTCTTGAGAGGACTGTGAGTGAAGTTGAGAATGCGAGGGCGGTCCCGCGGCCACCCTCCGTGGATAGTCCGGTGGAGGTCATCTCTACATCCACCCATCTTGACGCTATGGGAGCTCACGCAGAGGCCTTGGAGCGGGTGGCTGGTTCCCTACGAGGCTTCTTCTTTGAGGTTCTTTTTCCTTTGGTTTACCTTTTTCTATCATCTGCTTGTTTTTCCTCTTTCTGACTTTTTTCATGTTTACTGTGGTGGGTTGCATTGAGCAAACATGTTGGCTGACTTCATTATAAGTGGCCAGGAGGTGGCTGAGGCGAAGAATCGAGAACTTCGTTCCATGGTGAAGACGGCTCTCTACTATGCGAGTAGGGAGAATGAGGAGAAAAGGCGCCTAGAGTTGGAGTTGGCGATGGTGAATGAGTAAGCCACCTCGGTCCATGAGTCAGTTGACAAGCTGACTGCCTTGGTGGTAGGGCTGGAGAAGTTGATCGTTGAGTCAGCTTCAGGAGGATAGTGTGGAACTAAGGGGCCGTCAAGATGCTGATGCCTAGCAACTCAAACTGTTGGAGAGAGAGAGTTCGTCCCTTTCAGCAGCCCTGAAGGATTGGGAGGACTTGCTATCAGCTACTCAGGCCACGGCTGATCAAGAGAAGACGAGGGTTGAGAGGGCATTGAAAGAGTTGGAGGAGGCTCAATGAAGGATAGCCGCCCAGGACGTGATTAGCAAGGACCTGTGAAGTGACGTATCCCAGGTGTAGAAGGCATTTGAGAACCGTCAATCTTCGTCAGGTCAAGCCCCATCCTATTACTCTTGAACATGGTGGCGAACTAGGTCGAGAGATGATCCCTGATGCCTTCCTTTCTAAAGACGAAGCCCCTGTGGCCAATCTTAAGGTTGTCGGGGCAGCTAATCTTGAGGGAGTCGGGGCGGCCATTGATGTTCTTGAGGCAAACCCCACCCAGCCTGCAGTGGACCCTGACACTCCTGAGGTGGGCTCTATCGAGTCTGAGGAGGATCTCGATGCCCCCATGCCTAATTTTGTATTTCCTTTACTGTCATCTTGATGTAATACAATTTTTTTGTTTTGTTTTGTTTTTGTTTCAGTCTTCTCCTTTGTATAGACTCTAATTAGTAATAAACAAGTATATTTCTTTATTTCTTTGTCATGTCCTCTCTCCCCCTCTTTTTGTGGTTGTTTTGTTGTTTTTCTCCTCTTCTTCCTTTCCTTCCATGGAGAGACCGCTGACGACCGAATGAAAATACTGCAACTGGCATGAATGGTGTGACCAAGGGGAGGGAGATACACCGCTATGTTCTTCTCTCCCAGGAGAATCTCCGAGTGGATGGCGAGGGGGTGCTTTTTCACCCACTCCTTAATGATGGCTATACAGCGCAACTCCTCGGGAGTGGCTGTCGGCCACACAACCTTTTCACTAGGAATGACACCCCATCGGGCCTTGAATGGGAATTCCAACTCAGACACAAAAAAGAACTTGCTGGTCTAATCCTTAATTTTGCAATATCGTGGCTCCAATACGACAAGGGCATTTTTCACCCTGAAGCTACAAATATCCTCAACACCCCTTTTGACATTATGGAGTAGGAGGAATTAATGGTAGGTCAAGTCAGTGTACTCTGAGTCAAACTTCAATAGCACACGCTGCCATAGGATATAGCAACATATCAGAATCTGCCAAGCATTCGGGTGAAGTTAGGAGGGAGCCAGCTCAAGATAGTCCAAAACTTTGCAGATAGGGCAAGGGAAAGGCAACCTCAGCCATAGGAGAACATGCTGGGGAAGATGCCAATGCAGGATGCGGAACCGTTGGTGTCAACAGCCCCCTCCCATGGCCTTAAAATCTCAAGGAATACCATGTCAGGGATGCGGTACATAGAAATCAGCGACAACAAAAGTTTGTGGGAAGCCTACAAGTGCCATGGCGACTAGTGTAGCCTACCTCCAAAGTACAAGCCTTAGGCAAGTCTTGCACATCAAAGACCGTTGGCTCATCAAACTTCTTGGCGGCCATTGGAAGTAAGAAAAAAAAAATAGAAGAGGAAAAGAATAAGGACGCAAGGAAAGGGCAAATGAAATGAGGAGAGAACAGTAAGGATGGGATGAAGCTTATATAGAGGAGCAGTAGTTGGCCTTCCAACTTCCATGAACTGAACATGGGAAGTGGAGCGGTTCAAGTACCTCAAACATGCGGCGTAGCTCGAAGCTAAACAAACTGCGTGACAACCATTAATGCCAAAGGGACAAGATGGCCGCCATCAAGTATTAGAACCCAATTTTCAGGGGACGTGCCAGTAAAATCAAAAGTGGGGTGTTGAATGTTGCATCAAACGACGAAAGGGAGCCCAGGTGTCCGACACGTGGGGGGACCAATAGGCAAAAGGGCTATCCGACTTGAGAGGGAAGGATGTCAAGCGACAATGGCCGTGAAAGGAAAAGGAAAGAGAAATTCCAATCGGATTAGCCGGATAAGAATTAGTGTGGTAACTGTTAGGGAGATTTTTCCCTTTGACCAATGGCCCAGAGTCTGAGCCCAACACCATGAGTGGCCCAAATTGACTGAACAATCCACCAACCCAGTTAAAGGGTTCTCGTCCTTGGAGCAAAAGTTGGTCTATAGCCTCAAAAGTGTAGGAAGTCCACCTTGGCACAAAAGAGGAAGGAGCACTCCACCTTGATGGAACTGAATCCTAGGTAGCCTTGAGCGGACAAGTGGGTGCAGATCACAGGAAGCCCTTGATCCTCTTACGGGAGGAGAAGAAAGAGCCTGACAGCGTGCATCCCCTGGCAAAACAAGGCAGAGGGTCACGCTACATTAAATGCACCTCTTAGAGTGCCAAGCCGCATTAAATGCACCCCTCAGAGAACCACACTGCATTAAATGCACCATTCGAAGAACCATGCCCATTAAAGGAGAAAGGTGGAAGGAACTACAGAGGGGACACCTTCCCCTGACACAGAGCATGGACGTCTGGTCCCAGGGATCGGGTATAAAAGGTAAGTTTTAGGTATCAGAAACGCTCTCTACACTCTGCACTAAGACGATACCGACATCACCATTAACTGTAACCACAACGTGAGACAGAGGTCGTGGTGGTGGATGAGACAAAAGAGCCATTAATTGTTGAAAAATTCGTTAGGCCTAGTCAGTTTTATATATATATATATATATATATGTTAATATGTTAGATTTGAAACGTACTCCTTGATAACTATTTGTGCTAGTAATGTTTAGTACAACACTGCAAAATGGGAAAATCATGAGGGGCATCATTGCAAACATGACCATGACTTTTCATTCTACTTCCAACATAATGTTAGCCCACAAAGTACATAGGGCGAGCACAACACATATACCCATGCATTTGGGCCATCCCCAACAGAATTTCAAGTTTTTAACATCTTTTATCTCCTCCTCACTTCCTCCTTTCTTTATGTGCTATGATGGCGGGACCTACATTTTCTTGTGTTTGTATATATATATATTGATAGGGATCGAGTAGCTCTTGTCCTAGTCAGGTTAGTGTTGATAGAGTAAATCGTTGTCTTTAAACTTTTAGATCAATAGTTAAACCTTTGACATCATCTTATATATTTTCCAATAGCGCCATTTTCGTCTTTTCGTTTTGGATCTTTAAACTGCGTTTGGATGTTGAGGAAATCTCAGATGATTTGAGTTGATATGTGAATAGTTGTGTTTGTGGATCCTATTGCAATGTGTTTTAAATATAAATAAGTTGAAATATGTATTTGAATGTATAAAGTAGGTTAAGAGAAGTTTTGTAACGCCCCGGTCCGCAGGGGTCGGAGAGTTACTGCGTGAGGAGGGGTTGTGCATGAGCTGTGAAGTTAACGTGTTAATATATATAGGGGACTTAAAAAAAACCCCCCTATAGCTTAGGAGAAGAGAGGCATACGTGCATGGGAGTGCTAGAGTTGTGCTTGGTGGGGGTTTAAAAAAAATTAACAGAACTGGTTCTCACGGGTTGGGTTTTAGTGTGATCAGGTAGGGCCATTTGAAGTATTTGGGCTCACATCTGATAGTTTATAACATATAATAAATGGGTTTTTCCCGAGTTTTGGACCTCGGCTCACTCCTTTAAAAAAATAATAATCTAACTTGTTCAAAAAAAATATTATCTCGACTTATAAAAAGATTTTTAAACTAAATATCAAACTCAAAGAAAAAACATCATAATCCACTAAAACAGAGATTTTAAACCCGTAGACTACCTTTATAAAAAAACATATTTGAAATCTCAGATGGGTTTTTTGCTAATATATATATATTTTTTAAATAGCTTGGCACTGAACCTGGGCGTTACATCCTCTCCCCTTAAAAAAAATTTCTTCCTTGAAATTTGTTGCACCTAAAATCAAGACTCAAATACTTAAAACTTCATACATATTTGCGCACATTACATCACACTTCGAGAGATCCAAATCAAGTCCAAAGTATTAACCTCAACAATACAATTAAAAACCTAATAATAATTCCGAACTCTCCACATAATCCATGAACCTTATACAAATAGTGAAATAAAAACTCAAACTACCACCATATCACCAAAACCATGCTTCTGTTGCGCACTCTAACAACTTGTAATCCCAAATGCATTGTATCTCAATCAAGTACATCTAAAAGGAACTAACCACTACATTGGATCTACAAGCCTAATAATTCCTCTAAAACATTAATGTCACAAGTCTAAACCTCAAGTTCCTAACCAAAATTCATTCCACGGAGTTAACCCAAAATCTAAACCTTTAAATTTCAACATAATCATTTATTAATCCTCAAATTTCCAAACCTCAAATCTAAAGTCACTTCCTAAACCCACCGACATCCAAAACTTCATATATTATAATCTGCAGAACATTAAACCTGGCATTCGGTCAAATTTATGCCCACTTCAAATCTAAACCTTAAATCATATCCAAGTCATGTCCTACGACCTATTGAATAAGCTAATCAAATATAAAACCTCAATTTTCCCAAAACCTCAATGCATAAAGTCCGCAGAACCTCAAACATGTCTTTGATACCAATTCTAATGCCCCCGTCCACAAAGGTCGAAGAGTTACTGCGTGAGGAGGTGTTGCGCATGAGTTATGAGGTTAACGTGTTAATATATATAGGGGATTGAAAAAAAAAAAAAACCCTAGAGCTTAGGAGAAGAGAGGCGTACGTGCATAGAAGTGCTAGAGTCGTGCTTGGTGGGGGGTTTAAAAAAAATTAATAGAACCAATTCTCATAGGTTGGATTTTAGTGTAATCGGGTAGGGCCATTTGAAGTATTTGGGCTCACATCTGATAGTTTACAACAGATAATAAATGGGTTCCGTGTTTTGGACCTCGACTCACTCCTTTAAAAAAATAATAATCTAACTTGTTTAAAAAAAAAAATTATCTTGACCCATAAAAAGATTTTTAAACTAAATATCTAACTCAAAGGAAAACAAAAATCATAATACACTAAAGTAGAGATTTTAAACCCGTAGACTACCCTTAGAAAAAACATATGTGAAACCTTAGGTGGGCTTTTCGCAAATATAATTTAAAAAAATAGTTTGGCACTGAACCCCGGTGTTACAAGTTTAACCTTTTACGAAAAATTGAAAAGGTAGTGAGTCACATGAATAATTAGTTTGAGATGATTTTGACATCACAACATAGTGTCTCAATTTCGTTTAACAACATGCACAAATCCAAACACTAATTACTTCACCTATTAATTGTAAAGATGGAGATCACCACAATTTAAAACTCATTGTTGGCCAGCCCATGTAGAAGGCTACAGGCCAGCAGCCAAGATAGACTCTGATCATTAATTTCTATAATCAAGTCATGAAATTAAAGCGGATCGGGATTTAATGTGTTAGCCACATCAATGACAAACCTAAAACCTGTACTTGACATCACCTTTGGCAAGATGATTGATTGTCATCTTTCAAATGTGCATGACATGATTAAAGATTTGAACTTTGAAAATATTAAGATGATTGATTGTCATCTTTCACATGTGCATGTTTTATTTGAATATTTTCAAAAGTGATAGATACTTTTCTTGACTTATACAAAAGATAGATGTCTTGGTTTAAAATTTTTAAAAAGCAAAGTGTGCTCCTTTTGTCATATGCAAAAAGTAAAAGATTAGGTTTGAAATTTTTGAAAAGTAAAGTGTGCTCATTTTGTCACATGCAAAAAGTAAAAAAATTAGGTTTGAAATTTTTGAAAAGTGAATGATGATGTCTTTGACATGTGAATCTTTTTAAATTTAAATATGAAGTCTCATATGCCTATAAATAGATCATTTGAGAGCTTCACATTCACAACACCAAGAGCATACAATATTCATTCAAAGTTTTCATTCTCTCTTCTCTAAACATTGAGCCTTAACCCTTGTTCATTTTGAGAGATATAGTTTGTGCTGTATTGTTCTTATTTCACTCATTGAGGAGTGTTTTCTGATATTCTACCCACTATCAATTCTTGTATCAGTAAAAGTGTAACAGCCCGCTAGAAATTCAATGGTGAAATTTCTATAGACTTTAGAAATCTCGTGAAAACTCCGTAAGTTTTCACGAATCGACTAATCGCATAGGTTTTAGTCAGTGAAACCCTCAATGATTGGAATCTATTTGAATTTTTCTTGGCCAATCAAATTTCCAAGGTTTAAAATGTTGGATAAAGATGTCATAATAAGAATTTGAGAAATTAATAGCATGTGGAAGTGATTTAATCAAGTGATTAAACACAATGCTAGAAATTGGATCAAAAGGGCTTGAAGGCCAACTTTAGGGTTTGGGGAAACCGTTTAGGGTTTCGGTTTCAACCAAGTTTTTGGAGTTTCAAATAGATTCCAATCATTGAGGGTTTCACTGACTAAAACCTATGCGATTAGTCGATTCGTGAAAACTTAC